>WUAP02114775.1:0-16204 GCA_015163945.2 Stichodactyla helianthus | reverse complement strand
TCAAAGAACAGGAGAAAGAAAAGAAGCGAAAGTACCAACAGAGAATTATAGACGTAGAGATGGGAACCTTCACCCCATTAATCTTTGGGACAAACGGTGGTATGGGAACGGAATGTCAGATGTTTTTAACGGCACTGACGGAAAAGTTGGCTAAGAAGACAGGAGATAGCTATGCAGAAACAATTACGTGGATAAGGACAAAACTCTCTTTTGAGATTCTGAAATCAGTCAATTTATGCTTACGGGGTTCTCGAACCCCTTTTTATAAGAACAATGACTTTTTATGTGATTTCAGTCTGAATGTTAATACTGCAGAAATCAATTAATTTGTATATTGAGGCTTTTCCTTTCTAAAGTGCTTTTTAGTTTTGTCTTATAATTAGTATATTTATATAACTTTAACACCATGACTTTTAAAAACTTTTTATAGATTTTAGAATTTTATTATTATTATTCATTTATATAATAATAATTATTATTATATATAACTTTATACTAGTGCTAATAATAATAATAATAATAATAATAATAATAACAATAATAATAAAACTTGTCCTGAAGCCGCCAGTTATATCAAAGCCAACCCAAGGAAGCACCAGGAGAATTTCTTTTCACAGAACGACAGCTTACAATAGAACATATTCACGACAGCCGCCATGATGGTTTTCATATTGTAATGCAAATTAGCCATGTGGTCTTCCAGGGGGCAATCACTGGAAGAAAAGACCATTTTTAAAAGATCGGCTCTTCCTAGAGACTATATTTTTATACCAAATATTTTTTTCAAACTATTAAAAAATTCTCCCTGTAGTTTTGGAACTGTTAAATTTTTCGTTGGCTTGGAAAATAGAGTAAGGTTAATTTTAAAAGCCGTTTATTTTCTAAACTTGCGCCTAAACCAGTCCAATTAATTCGAGTATTTCATTTATCCGCAAATTGTTAACATAATTACAGGTAAAAATTTAAAATTATATCAATAAAGCAGCTAAAATCTCCGGATTTGAAGTTGTTTGCCACCTCAGCAACCACGTGAATAATCTGCATTACCATGCGAAAACCGTCATGGCGTCTATCGTGAATATAATAGGCAAGCTGTTCTGCAGCCACCAGGCTGTCTTGCATGTTATAGTGGATTAGGATTGTGAAAAAAGTCGGTTTCTAGCTGCTACCATGACCCAGTTACCCAGTAGCGTAGCGAGGAGAGGGATAAAGGGCCATTCACCCCCCTCCAGCTCTCAAAAAAAAAAAAAAAAAGAAAGAAAGAAAGAAAGAAAGAAAGAAAATAGAAAGAAAAATAACCAGAAGTAAGAAAAACAGAGATAAAACTATAAAGTTAAAAACACAGAGAGACTGACAGAGATGAATGGAGATTTGCAATCGTACACTGTCATATATTTACTGTTTAAAGCGTATTACAGCTTTAGCACACTTGATTCTTTGTTTTGTTATTGGGTCTATCTACACGTCAGTTTTATGCACCGAACACAGATAAGATACGAACAGAGAAAAACAGAATCAAATAACAGAACGACAAAAATTCAACAAACTCGAATCAATTTTTTGGGAACACATAAAACATTTTTTACCTATTTATTCATAATTAGCTATCGATGAATAGTGATTTATGATATGAATAAACAACCTTCGTGACATTTTAGTTAAAGCTCAACTGTCTTCTACTCCTCATCATAATATTAACATTCCTAAACGACCAGATTCTTACCACTGTGGCCGAAACTGCCAGACCTGTAATTATATAACTGAAGGACAAACCTTTTACACATTTACCGCTACGGGAGAAACACAAAACATAAACAGTCACATGACATGTGAAACATAATATACATGGCCCAACGTACTAGACGAAAACATTGGTGAAACCAAACGCAGACTAAAAGACCGTTTTAACGAACACAGAGACAAGTTGACAAACCCAACACCATTTCTAAACCCATCACCGTGTCTGAGCACTTCTTAACTGCTAACTAGTCGGTAATTATGCTCATAATTTATTTTCAATTAGTACTAAGAAACATGTTTACAGCTTGTGTTATTGTTTACTTTCAGTTCTTCATATTTCTTTATTTGTTTACTTTAGTAATTATCTCCACCAAGTGCAGGCTATTGGGCCACGTACACTATCAATTCCAAAAATTTCCAGTACAATATGGGCATGTAGCATAATATTATCGAATAAAGAAACTTAAAGAAAGTAAGAAGAACATTAAGTATATCCGAAGTCAAAATAATGAGAAAGCGCACTTAACACCAAGTCTTCGTTATGGTAATACGATATCCGAAAGACTGTCCTTTTCCACAATGCTTTGGAAACTAGACGCTCTAAGAGCTTTAACTGGGCTAACTGTGGTTTGACGTCACGCTTTCCTTAGACGTGACTTTTGTCACGGCTTAGTCTGAGCGGCATGTTGGCGCCGGTGTTTTAGTCGCGAAAAACTACTGTGGATTCAATTTGATTGATCTCTGAATTGTTTTCTGTACGACTTGTGTGCAGCAGCCAAGTCGTCGCGCCACATAATTAGAAGAAACTCACAACGAGATAGTTCCCATGGCTAAACATATCAAACTTTCAGTGTCGTTTATGGGTATCCTGTGGGTAGCTGTAGCGGGGTTCCTGTGTAAATGTACCAGTCCTCTTACCGTGACAAAACAAAGATGACTGACTTAGTTATTAGTCTTTCACTTCAGTCACTGTAAAGTTTGTCGAAATTTTGTACAAAAACCGAGTTTTTGCGAAGAAAAACTATCAGATTCCAAATATGGTAAGTGAGTTTGTTAGATGTGTTGTTCTCTCCCTTGCCACGAGGGTTTTTCTCCGGGTTCTCCGGTTTTCCTCCCTCCATAAAAATCAACATGTGAGCTGAGAGTTGTATGCTTAAAACAGTCAATGTAGTGGTAGTGTGCGTGAGTGATATGGTGCCCCCAATTAGTGCGAAAGCGCTAGAACGACTAGGCACTTTAATAAAGAGATTTGATTTGATTTTTTTGAATTTCCTTATATGGAAGTAGAAAGCACTCGAGAAAAAACGACACTGATGTTAGGGTAAAAGCTTGATATGAATAACGATTCCCATGCCTAATGATTTTACGGTGTAAATTTGTCTCGAAAAATGTTAAGAATAGAAGTAGCCTTTACACGAAACTGGTTTAACAAGTTTTTCAAAACCAATACCAAGCAAACCTATGCACACTTCCTTATATGGAGTGTAATCTAGTCAAACATGTTTAGAACAAAAGAAATGACGCACTTCCGTAACAAACTCAAACTCCTCTATGTTTGCCAACTTCGTTGGCGATTGGAAATAAATTATATGCATAATTACCGACTAGTTTTGATGTTTGCATTTGATCCTACTTAAAATAGGTTTTTATTGAAGAGTAAAATATAGATATCACGGTAGCTCAGTTGGCAGAGCAACAGACTGTAGTGTGAACCCAGTTATTTGTAGTTCGTCGGTTCAAACCCAACTCGTCAGACAAATATATTTTTGATGAAGTTAAAAAACATCCAAACCCTTGGTAGTATAGTGGTCAATATCCTCGCCTGTCACGCGAGAGACAGGGGTTCGATTCCCCGTCAAGGAGTGTACGATTTTGGATGATGAAAAGTGTAATAAGTCGTGTAATTAAAAATCACTTTGAGAAATAAAATTAAAATTTTAACTGTAAGAATAGGACATTTGCTTTATTGTGTCATGAACCTCTACCAGAATCCCTTGCACACTTTCTTTTGTTGAGTTGATTAGCACCAATTGTCTTACTATTCTCATGAGGAAATACAAATTTGAATTGAAAGAAAATACGCGAAGCATTCTGGTAGTAGTGGTCAAATGACGCCATCATGCAAACGTCCTATTAATGGAAGACACGGGGTAAAAAAGTAAAGTAAATATTTATCCCTATTGTGTTGCTATGGTGCAATCCCTATATTTAAAAATATACAAATGACTCAACATCTCCCCCCTGATGGCACCTCAATCAATGGACCAAGAGCCCCGATTTCATCTAATTACATATAATCCCTGATTTTTGGTAATGGTTCTTTTTCGTTTTCACTGCAATTTTTATATTTCTACTCTGGACAGATCCTAAAAAATAATTTATCCTTTTTAACCAGCGATCTCTCCAGAACTAGTGCATTCAACTTCTGTCAGTGAAGGAAGTACTAGAAATCCATTGCTGAAGAAACAGATGACAACTATACGAGTCTTTGTCCGAGGTTAATGCTTTCGACCTATTTCATAGCTAAAAGCAACACACAAGCCGGGGCCGAAAGCAAAATCTTGGTATCGTCAGTACTTATCAACTGAGTTTTCAGGCACACATCATTATCTCAAAAAGTAGTTCGGGACACCCTATTTTTCTGTTCATATTTGAAGTCAACATTAAATTTCCGCTAAAAACGATGCTATTTTAAAAAAAAGTTAAATATAAAATTCAATAGTAGCCAGTCACCTTAAAAATCAAAATGAAATGCTTATCGAAAAACTCAACCGAAAGCTTCCTTGTCTTGGTTTGTTGCTTTCTGCTACGACAGTGCAAGTTTTGATGTTTTTTATTGCTAATGCTGATGTTATTTGTTTTGTGTCTCTTGCTGCTACGGCTTACAGGTCTGCATTTCAGTTAAAAAGGATGCTATTATATAAAAAAAAGTTGAACATAAAATTTAATAGTAGTCAGTCACCTTAAATGTTTTTATTCGTTTCATTGCAAATTGTAAAGTTATATCCCTTATTTTCGATACAGAAACAAACTGTGCGTCAACCTCGGCATCTTCAGGTACTGTTCATTATTGCTGTAATTTCAGTTATTGGCAGCATACATTAATAAACATTAGTAAAAATATCGCAATAGTTTTGATTCAAAAGTGATTTTTAACTTTAAGGTCAGAAGGGAAGAAACACAAATATTTGGATTTGAAGTTATATTCTTTTGAATCATTCTCTTAGATACTGGTCTCTCTATTCTGTGCATCGCTGGAATATTAATTATTTTGAGTAAGGTAGGACATTCATCCTTTTAGGCCATTAAAATCAGTTCATGGTTCGAATTCCACTGCTCCATAGTTACTGTTGCTACGACCGTTAGCCTGCCAAACTAAACATTTTCTCGGAATACAGCATCAAAACAAATGTTGACGATAAAAATCACATAAGGTTTGGATGGATATCATGTATTCTAAGAACAAGTTTAACCAAAGAATCTTTAATAACTGCTAAAATCTCCCTGCAGGTGTGGGGTTTCTTAGCATTCTTTTTTGTGAAAACTTGATGCAGTGACTGGCGGTGGGGCTGTTGTTTGAGGGGATCCATGAATGATCCATAAATTAAAAGTTATATGTTTATTTGCTAATATACAATTTTAACTATTTATTAGCTTTTATCAAAAATCTAAGGTACAGTATTTTGGGAAACTTTTAAAAAAGCAGGTGTTCACTCTGACCCAAAAACTTAACTTCAGCTTTTATACTTATTGTAGAGTTGAAAATAACTAATTGGTAATTAATTAAATAGTGATATTTAATTGCAGGTTTAAAAATCTCTGAATCGACTTGAGACAAATGCGACACGAACACGTTGGTTGGTTGGTTGCAATACAATTTTTTCCTTCTGTTATATTTTATAACGTGACCACTAGCTGCTGTTGTCTTGGGAGTATGGCGTCTCTTTGAGATGGTTTCTCTTTGAAAACTTTGTATCTCGACTCTCTTGAGTCAATTCATTCCCCATTTCCATCTCAAATAAGTCTTTACCTCTACTACTTTATAAATAATGTGTTGTTATTATTATTTTATTATTATTATTATTATTATTAATATTATTATTATTATTATTATTATTATTTATTTATTTATTTATTATTATTATCATTAGTATTATTATCATATTATTTTTGGTTTGTTTGTTTGTTTGGAATGTAAAATTTTGAACAAAAATCGCTACGTATAAACGCTATCAAAACGCCTTTGTGGGCTTTATGTGGGGTAATACACTCCCGGCTGAAGGACAACGTAGATTGGCTGAAAGAACAAAACCAACAGACAATAAAACAAAAGGAGGATTGCTATTGTTTGCTTCGTTCTATTGGTTTGACGTCTTTTGTATTCTTCTCTTAGCCAATCTACGTTGTCCTTCAGCCGGTAGTCAGCAACCCTTTATGTGGGATGGAAAGACCAAAATACCTACTCTTTGGAATGAACAGAGGAATATAAGACTATATAACAAATTCCCTTTGACTTCCCCCTTCAATTCGTCTTCTTAATTGCGTTTGTTTTGATCGAAAAACTATGAATGTTACGAAATTTCTCAAAATACTTTGCTGTAACTTCGTTGTTATTTTTTAAAGACATATGATTGTCAAGTTCAAATTGTAGTTTAATTTAAGGTGTTTGTATGGCAAGTAGCTTAAATCAAAGGTAATAAAAATTGTTTGAAACCCTTTTGAAATTTTTTTGTGCGTCACTGTGGGCTTGGCGTCCGCCATCTTGTTCCTTCGATGAGACTGGTTTTGTATTTCGCTAATTCTTCGTGGGCGCTCACGTGATCGCAAAAATAGCAACAATTGCTAAGCCGCCATATTGGTGTACAGTGAATAGTAAACAAAGACATGCGTGAAGCTAAAGTTACTGTATTTTGACTGCTTTTTTTCATGGTTTTATGTATTATTTTCGGCTGCTCAGCTAGAAGCGGTCGTGACAAAGGTGTTTCATCCTTTAGAGTGCCTGCTGTTCCTAAAAATCGAGGCGATCAGGAGGAAGAACTCAGCGAAGAGCGAAGAACACGATGGATTTCTGCCATCAGTCGAGATAAACTCTCCAGCAAGATCCTAGAAAACGATCGTGTGTGTAGCAGGCACTTCGTTTCTGGAGGTCCACCTAACCTATGGGACAAATTCAATGTGGATTTGGTTCCGAGCCGGAATCTGGGTCATTCAAAGGCGAAACAAGTTGACGTGGAAGCTGCTAGTGCTAGAGCTGAACGTGTGAAGGAGAGAAGAAAGCGAAGCCAAGCGACACAAGAGAAAGAAATCGCTGAAAAAGTTAAAAGGCTCGAAGAACCCGATAAGACTGTAGCTTCTCTTGAGCTTGAGGTGGAAGTTGAAGAAATACTTGAAAGCAATGTTGATCAATCCTCGGGCAGTGATGATCTTCCCGAAGCTGTAGAAGGGCTCAAGTTGGTCGACAGCCAATGCAAAACTGAGGAGTTTCAATACCTTTTTAACCAGAGTTTACCATAGCCACCGTTCTGTGAAAGCTATTTCAAAGACGACGATGAAAAAGTACGATTCTACACTGGCTTGCATTCTTTTTCTGTCCTAATATCAACATTTCATCACGTAGTACCACATGTCTTGTACAGAATTAAGTAAGATCTTCGACCAATTCCAGGAATTCATTTTGGTCCTGATAAGAATAAGGCTTAATGTCTTTCTTCAAGATCTAGCCTACAAATTTGAGATATCTAGAAGGACAGTCAACGCATTTTGAATGCTTGGATGGAAGCTATGGATGCACGATTGTCGCCACTTATTTATTTGGCCTGAAAGAGAGAGTTTGATGGCTACTATAGTGGTTCCAGTACTCTTTTGGGAAATCAACTACTGTCATAATAGATTGTTTTGAAATCTTCATTGATAGACCAAGTAACCTTCTAGCAAGAGCACAGGCTTTCTCTATTTATAAGCACCACAACACTATGAAAGTGCTTATTGGTATTACTCTTCAAGGAACAATATCTTTTGTATCAGAAGCCTGGGATGGGCGCGCGTCAGACAAGTTTCTCACAGAAAATTGTTGAATATTAGATAAACTTTTGCCAGGAGATATGGTAATGGCTGACAGGGGTTTTATAATCCATGAGAGTGTAATGTTAAAACAGTGCAAAGCTAGTCATACCTGCTTTCACAAAAGGAAAGAACCAGCTAGACCCATAGGATGTCGAAAAAACTAGGGGCATATCCTCTGTAAGAATACATGTTGAAAAGGTGATAGGGCTGTTAAGAAGAAAATACAGCATTCTACAAGGAACCCTTCCCATTGAGCTGCTTCAAAGTGGAAAAACAGACAAGATTCCAATGAATGAGCATATTCTCCGGGTTTGTTCATCACTGGTGAACCTGTGTCCACCAATTGTTTCCTTTGAGTGATCTCTCCTTCAGCATTGTAGTAAAGCAAATTTGGTAAAACCAATTCTTTTGAATTGAAATATGAATTTATTAAATTAATATGTAAATAAGTTATTTTATTGGTACATGAACATTGTATATCTAAATGTCAATTACATGTATTTCATCCAAATTTTTAATGGTTATAGTTCTAGTTTAACTATAGGCCCTTCATCAGTCACTGCCATCTGACTTGGAGATTTAATTTGTTTTTATTGCCTGTAGATGAGGTGACAATAATGATTCCATTTTCAGTAATCAATCAAATTTTTGGTAATTAAACCATAGCCAAACCCTCAACGTAGAGTACCAGGGATCACAATTGCATCATTTTGTGATCATTCTGGTAAGGTTTGGCTTGGGTTGAGCTTGTAAAAAGTTGCATTGATACATACTTTACACCATTTTTTTAAAAGCTGGTCTCTCAGGAATCAAAAGGAATTGGATAGGCCATCTAAACAAGAATAATAATTGTGTTTTTATAGTTTACATGATTCAACTTTCATAAGCAAAATATTGAATATTCAAACAATAACCTCAATATAACCTGCATGAGGAGAATAATTAAGTGAAATATTTCCATTACACATGCTTAGAAGTATTACCCATAATTCCTTTCTATTCTGTATAACAACAATTTTATACATAGATATTATACACACAGATTATTTTGAAGCTGCAGAATTGCCATCCAAATAAATTCAGGTTAGCTCTGAAGATCTTTGAATGTACAAAATGTTTTCCATTTAGGAACCATTCATTAATAGCATCAGATAAGGAGGAGTAGGGAAGGTTTTGGAAAGATTTTCCCACCTAACCTTAAACACTATGGTGGCTGCACCCCTCCTAATGGGAGTCATTCCCTATTTCAAAACAAAACTGAAATCCCTTTTCGATGCCCTGACATTTTGCAAGCTCATGTCCTGCATAATTAATGAATGGTCCTATTTGTGTATGTAAAATGTTGTATTTTCTATGATGCCTATCACATGAGAAATACATTATTATTAAACTCATAAAGTAGGAAAGACAGCCATTTTTTGTTTTTTAAGGCACCTATGAAGATGAGGACGCATCTGAGGTATATCAAAATCTACATCCTTAGGCATTAAGCCGTGTACCAAGCATGTAGCAAAAGCTATTGCAAATATTCCACAGTCCGGCTGCCATTGTTTTGTTAGTGAACTGGAACAGGTGATAAACCTTTATACTTGTCAAATAAAAGGCTTTTAACTTGACCCTCTACTTCACTTTCAATTACATCATTAAATAAGCTGTCATAAAGGTTAACCATACCGGCTGGACATCCGATATTGCTGACACAAACCCAATGACAATTCCCAGTATGTAGTATTTGAACAAATTCACCGTTTCGAAACTGAAACAAGAGGATCGTTCATATTCTTTGGGAATGTCGAACCTTCGCCAGTACTACATGTTTGCCTGAAACGATGCAGCCAATGACTTCCATAACAAAACCCGATACCATTTGATTGTACGCTTCTAAGCTCTTGAAAGCTTTAAATTGTTCCTTTGTATAATAACTGGTAGTCAGAACTAGATAACTTACTAGATCCATAGACTCGAATGGTGGGATACACTCGGGGTCACATTGTTCGCTAGATATAGTAGCAGGATCCACACCAACAACTGCAATTTTCTGAAGATATCTGCCCTTTACGACGGGTTCAAGATCCTTATAGTACTTAGAAAGGGCAGGTATAGCCTTCTCGGAACAATTTGGGTTTTCCAATTTCTTAGTTTCTTCATTATCCATGTCTAAATTTCGCTAAAATTCTCTAAAATTGCATACATTGGCTACACTGGAAGTTAGCACATGTACACCAACATGGCCGCAGGGCATTGGGTATCGAATCGTTACGTCACGCGCCCACAAAGAATACATTTCTTATATTTCGCATTCGTGTATCACCCATTTGCTCTAAAAGTAGAAAATGTAGTAAACTAAAAAAAACTGTAGTGAGAAATGTGATAGTAAGCGCTAATTCAATTCATTTTGGGGGAAAAATCTAATTACTTTAATTAATTTAATTGCATCATGCCTTATAGTTTCTAACATATTCTTCAGCACAAGATTCTATTCTAGCTGGCTATTACAAATTCAACTAATTAACATTTCAAACCCCCCCCCCTCCCCCACTTGGGAAGCAGGGCTCAATGTGCTTGCTGAGCAACTTAAGATACAGTTCATCTAGTAATAACTCACAAAATTCAACATTGTCAATGTTCTATATAAGAGTTCATTCCAGCTCTATGTTGTTGTTCCTTCTTAAGTGTCATTTACTATCTTTCTTCGATGTCAGTTATATCTAAAGGATACAACTTCTGTAACGGCCTCTTCAAAACAGTTGGTCTTCTCTTCTTTGACTTGGCTTTGACAACTGCTTCACGAACTTGGTTGTCAGATCCAGTGATTAATCCCTCTATTCTGCCGAGTCTCCAGAGTCCTCGGGGTTGCTCGTCGTCGTGACCGATGACAATGTCCCCAGTTCCTTACGGTATCTGCTTTACCTCTTTTCCTTGCAGAGTGTCGGTGCGCTTCTCTCAGCTCCAGTAAATATTCGTTTCTCTATCTGAACCAGAACTAAATGAAACATTTAGTTACTTAAATGTTTCATTCTCTTGTTCAAGTCAGATGTTAACACAATATGGACGGAATCCAGAGTTGCCTTTTCATTTGCATCTGGAAGGCTCAATAATCTTCGGCCATGAAGTAGGTGAGATGGAGTCAGTGGTTCCTCGATGTCATCTACAGTCACATATTACAGAAGTCTAGAGTTCCGCTTCCACCTCAGTCACCGTAGTGAGAAGTTCTTCGTATCGCACAGAATCGAAGGTCACATCCTGGATATTTTTCAATTACAATACTAGATTCCAATCCCCGAGGATATTGTTTTTCGTTTCACGGCCATGTAAATTTACAAAAGAAACTCGAAAACTTTTTTTTTTCTCCAAGAGTCGATTAAAATATTAAAAGATTTTAATCGACTCTTGGAGAAAACCAGCAATACACAAAGAAAAAGTAACAGCAATATTAAAGAGGCAAACAACCCAACAGTGCTGACTTACCATTTATTTTAGATTTTTCATGAGAATTCAAGCGATTTTTTGAGGGGCAATTTAAGATCTAAGTAGGGTTTAGATATATGGGAATCCATCCTGTCAGTACTTCGTTCGGTTCCTGCTGATCAGCGTTGAGAAAATCCTTGGAGATAACAACTAAAATTTGATGTCCCAACATAGCTCAATTGCTTCCACAGTTAAGCTATTTCTAAAGCCGTTTGTTAGTAGCGATTTTTTTCAAAACCTCTGAATTTACAGATGCATTTTTAGCATCAATATGTTTCCTTCGTCCGCCATTTGTATTGTCCTAGGAACCTAGCCTTATACTGTTTTTTTATCAGAAATTTCGTCTTCAGATCCCTTTTTAACACGGACACTAAATTTTGCTCGAGAGTTAAGAGATTTTAGGACGCTTTTAGGACGCTGGTTCGAGAGTCTGGCCGGGAGGAGCCTGGAACCAAATACGAAACAAATACTCGCGAATTTCAATAATTAAGCAGGTTTTATGATTTTTTTTTCTTTCTTTCTTTCTTTCTTTTTTTTTTTTTTTTTCTTTTTTCTTTTTTTTTTTTCCTCATCGCGAGAAAAACGCGCCATCCAAGTGCTGTCCGCGGAGTTGAAGGAGCGCTTTGCGCATGCGTGCACTAGGTGCACGTTTTCAAATGTTATTTTGTGCCTGATCAAGAGTTGCTCTTCAAAATGGCGTCTAGACTATGAGATTTGGCCTATTATTTGCGAAGATATCAAGCCCCGACGTCAGGGCATTCTGCAAACTTTAGCGAGGAAACATGGAGGTATTTTCAGGCTTTTTAACAGCTGCTATTGTTCAACAATCGAAAGGACACCTCGGATTTTATCTTAGAGCCAAAATTTAGTTTCGGGTTGTTGCTCAAATCATTAAACAATATTTCTGAGTATAAATATTTGTTTCTCTTGTCGTCTATTTGCTGTTTCGGTGATTTATAAACTAATTTAACCTTCGTGTATCTTTCCGTTCAAGTACAAACCTCTGGTTTAAGTGTAATTTCTCTATGAGTTATTTTGAAATTTATAAAGGACACCTCCAATTTTTAAAGTAATATTTTTATTTCAGGTTATGCTGTCATATAAATGAATCACAAATTGTGCTGCAACCATTTTTGACCCGCTAAAACACACGCTATGTTATATACATTTTTTTTTTTTTTTTTTTTTAACCCATACATTTCTTATAACTTTCACTCACCGGCCGTATTTTCTTCTGAGCCGGGTTTCTGATTGGGAACTTGTATTCTCGCGTTTTTCTCGCGATGTAATATTTAATGTTTCAAAGGTATTATGATATTTGTTTCAGAGCTCTTCCTCAAAGCTTTAAATATAGCCTTGTTTCTCGATCTGACCCATTTCAATGGGCAATTCTGTACGATGTATGTTAGACTTGTTCTTCTCATCTCTTTAAATATCTCTTGGTAGCCTTGAATGGTCTTTCGAAGACTCCTCCCACAAAGGGGCTATGGGTAAATTAGATGACCAGTCGATTCTTCGTTTTGCTATGTATTGGCATAAGTTTTGAGCCCTTCATTAGCGTCATTAACATCTTATTCGCTGCTTGGAAGGTCAGGTGGCTCCGTTATGTGATATAATATTCGATTGTAGACCGCGTTTAGCTGTAAAGTGTCTCGTGCTTCTCATGAAGGCTTCTGGCGTCATATTTGGTACAGCATCTAGATGTACTGCTCTTGTTACACAGCACGTATAGAGACAAATCCAGACCTTGTAACTTGGGTTCTTCTTTCCTTCGCTTACATTTAAAGGTCCTGGAAAATCTATAACAGTTAATGTGAATGGCCGTCATTCCTTTATTCTTGACTCCGGAAGTGGTGGTGATTGAGGTGCGTTGTAGGGTTTCCCTTCGAATTTACGACAATAACGCAAAACATGCTTTCCGCTTTCTACTGTTTTAAATTTTCTGCATCGTGAAATGAATACTACAATTTCGCCGGTTAATTTGATCAGCCATTGTACATTGTGACATTGCATTGCGTTTTATCTATTGTTATTGTAATTCTTGCTAAGAGATTAGGATAGTTCGGAATAGTTTTCGGAAAGTAATGAAACGTTCTGTGTTTTGCATAAGGTGCTGGGATGCACAAAGTAGAACAAAAGAGTTGTACGGTGAATCAACAAGCTAGCAGCTGCGGAAACTGGTCCGAAAAAGTCCTCAATTCAAGCTTCTATTTGATAACCTTAAAATTATTCAATCAATTTGAAACTTGGACTAGAAATAATGGAAAGTTATAGTGCTTAGAAAGGAGGTTATTCCGGGAGAAAGACCCTTGGAAATAAATTCGGAAAAAATAATTTCCGACCTCGCTCGGTTTCGAACCCACGACTACCAACGCCCTAGCGCCTGAGCTACAGGTCAGATTGGGAACAGGCCGGCTTGAAATAGATGTTAGGTTGCGGTAATTGAAATGCAATGATATGAATACTTTTTTGAAAGACATGTTTTGGCATGCTTATGCCATCTTCAGTTTAATAAAGTGAAGAATTCAAGAGAAAATGAGGTAAGAGAAGGAATCCCTGGTACCCCATCATATCAGCCCTTCGTTCTATTTTTAGAATAAGACCTACTTCTATGATTGGCTGTGGGACCTTGCCTCATACGATCCGACCAATCATGTTCCATTCTCAAAAAGAATACCAACCTAAAAATAGAACGAAGGGTTGATGTGATGGGTAAAGAACCCAGTACCAGGGATCCCTTCTCTTACCTCATTTTCTCTTGAAGAATTACAATAGGTGATACAAGTTAAGAGCTAGATATGAATAAATTATTTACAATAATGACGTCATGCATTACAAGTAATGTACCGGAAGTTATAAAGCTAAAAAAGTATTGAAGTGATGTACTTGTTTATTAAGGTTAGGCTTATTCTTACTTATATGCAAGGCCTCTTTAAGTTTAAGATCAGTGGGATTATTGGCTATGTCAAAATAGTGAAACAAGAAGGTGTGTATACATACCTTTGCAAGAAGGAAATTCAGAAAAATGCTTAAAAATGTGCGAGTTTTTATCGCTCACTGTGTGTTCCTTAATCCTTGTAGAAAAATGGCGACTGGTTTCACCAATATGCTTGACGTCATTATTGTAAATAATTTATTCATATCTATCTCTTAACTTGTATCACCTATTGTAATCCTTCACTCTATTAAACTGAAGATGGCATAAGCATACCGAAACATGTCTTTCAAAAAAGTTGTTGTATTTATCCAATACATGGAGTTGTTATTGAAATTTTTCTAAGGAAATGCTTAGGATAATCATTATTTGTTAAAGCTCTCCTGATGTGTTTCCGCCCTTCATCTTTATGTGTTAAAGTTGATAATTAGACGCTCAGCTCTGTGGAATAGAGTACGTACTGTTGCAACTTTGTGTTTTGATGGGAGGGGGTTGCGGTAAAATGTTGAAACTAAAACGGCTGAAATGGATGAAATAGCTAAAAGGGCTGAAATCAATGTACAGTTTAACATTTTAAACGGTTTCGCATTTCAATATCCTCGTATTCTACTTGATCAAATCAACATCCAAACTCAGTGATGAAGAGTAAGTGGTAAAGAAACTCTATTATTTAAGAAAACTTTTAATTCAAATTTTGAACCCATGGTGGATATTCTTTTCATGAAAGCGCACCTTTTCTTGGCGGAAAACGTCGATAGTAGTTACACAATTACTGCCTAGGCTTGATTTCTAACATTTTCCACCATCCTCTTGAAGTAGTCTTTCGGTAGTCCCAACATATTGAATTAGAAAGCTTAAGTATTTCGATATAAACATACGGATTTTCGTGTTTGTCCATTTCCTACCAAACGGACAATTTACGTTACAGACAAACCCACACTGCATCAGGGCGAAACAGCGATATCAATGGGCTGTTGACCAGGCAACAGCTTGCCTACCAGCATACATTCTTTGTAAAAATACACGACTTTGATCGTCGATAACTTCGTCCATATTCACTGGATTGTCCTCAAAATTTCCAAATTCACTAATTTTGGGATGTTCTTCTTAAATATGGTATTTTTAAGAACAGGGAGGTAATATTTAAAATGTCACGCAATACCTGCAAACAGCTCATTACTGGGCAAAATTTAAGAATAGCATTGCAATACCGTGCTATGGCCATGCATCTCTTAAACGTTCTTTTTCTTGTTAGTTATGGGCCGAGGTTTTTCCACACCACCTTATGGTCCAAGCGCTTAGCGCTCGTGTCATTAAAAAATTGGAAAAGCGAGGTTCCATAACTTTCGTAAGGACCAAGCAAGCATAGTTAACAAGATAAGTATGTGTCAAGGCGAACATCAAAATAACGTTGGTCGTACCGTACGTTATGGGCAACAAACTGGCTAATGAAAGCGCTTGAAATTACTTTGCCATATAATAATTGTTTTTATTGGAGTCGGTTTGCTTTGGCGAGTTTAAGATTTTTTTTCAGTTTACCAGGTTGCCTGCCGAGTCGAACATGAATAGCGCGGAACGTTGAAAGAACACGAAAAGAAAGAAAGAAACAACAACATCAACAACAACAACAACAACAACAACAACAACAACCAAAAAAAAAAAAAAACTCCTTCTAGCTGATTAAATGGAGAATAAGAATTCTATCCCGACTGCCTACTTATAACAGTTTAATATCTTCGACGCGGCGTTACTACCATCACTGTCGACATAACACATTCATTAAGAAGGCTCGAAATGTTTTTTGTTTGTTTGTTTTGTTTTGTTTTGTTTTGTTTTGTTTGTTTGTTTTGTTTTATTTATTTGTTTGTTTGTTTGTTTGTTCGTTGTTTGTGCGCGCGCTCTAAATGACGTATACAACGCATAATTGGGCCTGAATGTAATTTAGGCGAAGTTAAAACCGAGTCTAACCGGTCAGCGGTTTCGCGCCAGGGCGCTTGG
>WUAP02114664.1:0-16210 GCA_015163945.2 Stichodactyla helianthus | reverse complement strand
AATTTGGCAGAGAAAATCCAAGTTAAAGTTTATGCAAATGAAGACGATTCTATATCAGATATAAAACTCCTTCATGGCCATTGATTTCTATTGTGTTTTGCTCATTAATTATTCATGAGTTTTTTAACAACACTTTGGATGTTGGGAAAACACTCGAAAAGCTTTAGAATCACTCTCCTACGGCTCATGATCAAACAGCATAGAACATGGCAAAAGCCTTTTATAAAGCTCAAATAGGACATCATGGGTTCCTTGTAATGAACTGAAAACGTATTTTTTTCATAGTTTTTATACATTTACACCTAGGAGAGAAAATCGTCATTGCATTGGGGATCATCTTTCCATTGAGTTCGACACACAAAAGATATTATCGATAAGCGTACGTGTTGGACATCTGGTTCATAGTAATGTGAACCACATGAATGATTCATTTAAACAGTGTTAATGTAATGGCTAACAAGTCAGGCTCGTCTGCGTACACTAGAAAAGCCAATCGTTAAATTGTCAAGTTTACCGCGGTTAAAGAAATGTTGGTGTACCTTAAGAGTTTTACGACAATAATGAAATTCCATTTTAAGGTGACTGCCTACTAATGAATCGAGTTTCCGCGCCCACAAGCATGCGCGCGCAAAATAACCGCTGAGATACCCATTCTTTTTCCGCCTTTTTTAAAAATCACGTGACTAAACGTGCACAGCGAACTGGGATGTTTTTGATTTGTCTTTTCAAACTGTTTTTTCCCTTCCGTCAGATGGCGAAGAATGCTATAACCACGAGAGCAACAGAACAACAGCAACAACAACTGTAGCGACAACAAAAATGGCAACCGGCAACAGCATTGAAAAAGAAGCGCAATAGTCATCGAATAGCAACAAGAATTCGAACCATGACTCTTGGTTCCCAGTTTCACTTATACTCAAAAACTCATATCCCTAAAAACCCCGCGTACAAATCTCCCCGAGAACCAACTTGAATGCGAACATGATTGGCCAAACCAAAGTTAAATAACACCATATAATTAATCAGGACTCGATACGTATACCTTACCCTCAACATACATGCTGTTACATTAATGACAAATCCCTGTATGAACGATTAATCAGGTTAGCCCGCTATGAATGGATCCCGCTATGCTGTCAGTTGCAGCTTTAGAACTTTAGACATCGTGACTAATCTGGTCTTTTCTCTCTCTCTTAACTTCCTTCTTGGTTCGAATTAATGCACGCTCGACCGCTGTGAAACTATTCTCCAGATGCACGACTTCCTTGAAACACGGGAGCCTAGCGTCACCGTTTTTTGTCTTGAGTCATTAAGTCATTGAGATCCCAACGTGAGTGATCATCCACTGAAAAGATATAGCTATTTTTTCTTGGTGTTTTGAGATATTTGGCAAATTGCTTGATCGTGTACCACTGTTCAGGTCAGGGAAATCTTCATTCATACGCTATTTCAGGCGATTACCGACCGTGGAGTCGAGTTAGGATATAATATTATATATCTGTCATGAATATAACCACGCGAAGTTGATTAGAAAATGCAAAACTGTGAGGAAGCAAAGCTTCGGCGATTCTTGTTAATTCTTATTCAACGAAAACAGACCTTTTGTCAATGTTGCGCGCACGTCTAAATCCAAGAAATTTAACGAGCAATAAAACCTTAACAGGAGTTGTGTAAATAGAGAGAATTACCAAACTGTTCCTGGAAATTTTCTCGCTAAAAATTTCACAAAAATTGTTATAATCATTGTTATACTTTTTAATATAAAATTTTTGCGCAAATTTTTAGAATTCGTATTTTTTCAGTTTTGTGTTCCGTCAAGTTTGAATGCGCACGTACTTTTGGTGAGCGTTGTGTTCGACATGTCAAGGGTCTTGACTGAACTCAAGTCGTTCTCCCTTCTCACTTTCTTTCTCGTCTCAATTTCTTCTTTTCTATCTTTCGTTCCCAATTTTAATCTTGTCTCTAGTCGATCATCAAATTGCTCTCCCATTTCCATGTTTTCTATGATAACTTAAAAGAGTAAAACAAATTAAATTTGAATCTCTTTGAGTGAGTCATATCGAAACATGTATGTCCGTTGAATTATGTCAAGATTCAGTATTAAAAATGTCTTCACGACAATCAAGATTTTACTATTTTTTCTCGCAACCCGACCATTTGAATCTCTTTTGCTTTCAGTACCGGCTTCCGTCAACTGGGAGCGTCGAAATTTCTCATCAATAAGCTGATTACTGAAGTTTTTGAACCGACTCTTCTCGCGGGCGCGTCTCTAATTCCCTCACCCGGCCACAGATCTTCGAAATAATTTCCCTACAAAAACCTAGAGTTTGTTTTCTCGGGGCACAATTTAAAGTCCAGAGGCGATTAAGAATCGAATTGAGTTACATTTAAGTACCACTGCTATTTGTATAGTCAATATTTTCAGTTCTGGTTATGTTTGATAAGACTTAACGGTTTGTTGAATAAACTTTAGGTGGATTAACTGTACAAACGATAATTCAAGGTGTGCGGCTCCCTACTCATCTCTAGGCATCTCAGCCAAACTACAATCCTTAAAATAAATCTTCAGTCCCTGACACTATAGAAGAATTATACATAGCTTTGAAAAGCCTCTCGCTCCAGTAACTTGCTACAAACTGATATTTAAACTTGGTACAAAAAAATAGATTCCTTTAAAAGTTTGTTCGAGTGCCGGACTAGCCTCGGAAGTTCGTGGTTGCTTGAAAGTGTTCTTGAGTTGAAGACTAAGCCGAAGTCGTCTTCTCGTGCTTACAAAAGCGCCCAAGGTTGGTCGAAAAAAATTCTAACGTATCGTTCAGTAAGTTGGCACACTCTCCTTGAAGTGTGTCCTCGTTTTCTGCCAAAAAACTATCAAGACACTAGACAAACTCTGCAGCTGCTAGTCGCTTGGAAAGCTTACTTTTGGCAATGACTAATTCTGCCCATATTTTGACAGTATTTACTATAAAATTATACAAAAAGTTTAGTTTAACAATTCTCTTTGGGATTGGCACGTTCCAGTTTATTTCTGTGATCGAAAAATTTCTTTTCTAATACAACTCGTCTCGAGTATTGAAAATAAAAATGTTGCTTGCGCGGGCCAACGAAAATATGTTGACCCCAGCACGAGTTGCAATATCAGTTCTATTGGCCAGGAATCAAGCGATTATAACTTAATTTGAGCAGTCATACTCCTTGATTGAGCGGTTTGTCTTTAATAAATTAAGCCTAAAAAAACTGGATGAAGCAAGTAACTTCTTGGAAGTTTTTATTTACGCTCTGCGATTTAATTCATAGCATTTTTGAGTTTGTAAATCGAATCATGAGGCAGTGGAGTTTGAAAATGGTGTCGTGGTTTACGAAGTACTCCTACAGGTTGCATTTTTGCAAGGCCTAGTCGGTTCAGCCTCTGTTGCAGACGTTTTACATAAAACTAACCGAACTCAGAGTTGAACTGACTGAACTAAACTTTCATTCGAAATAATGTTTCACAGGGAGACAATATGCGTTTCACTAACATCTTGTCCCACACATCTAGGCCTTTCTCACTATTTGCTCACTATTTGAAAAAAAAAAGAAAAGATAAGGGGGAAAAACGTATTCATTGATGTAATCAATTCAACTCTAGAAACCATCCAAAGAAAAAAGAGTATAGCGAAAGCGAAAAGAAAACTATGATATTTACCCGGTGTGGTTGAGTTTGTGGCAGTATTATTCGCCGAAAAGTTGTAGTGCAGTGCAAAACAAGTTTCAAGAAACCATATACATCTATACGAAGGCAGCTGCTTTCAAAATTATATTGTACACGAGGTAAAAAGACGCAGTAACTCACAACTCCCTGAAAAAGGTGGGATTTCCTTTCACTATTTCAACTTGCTTTTCGACTAAGTAATTCTCAAAGTTGTTTACGTGGTTGTATACAGCACTGTACTGAAGACATGGGCCACAGCTATGAAAGCAAAGCAAAAGCTTTCGTTTTTTAAGTATTCTTGTAGGTTAAGACTTAGGAAAGCTGGGCAAAAAGAACCGACAAACAATTGAGATATGGTTAGTCCAGTAAATGTGTTATCAAGGCTGCGTAAGCAGTCTTAGTTCATTGGCATCTTTGAGGCCGGCCAGCAAACAAGAAAAAGAAACACGAGTGATGGCTTTACCGACTGCGTCAGTGATATAAGTTTTCTAGATACTTCTTTGTTTTTGATTTACCGATTTGGGAAAGTGTTGATTTACGGAGGGAAGAAAATTGAAAAACAAGTTGAAGCAAGGAAGAAACGAGATAGACTCGTTATGTTTACACAATTCTTAACAAAATTCCTGTTTAAATTTAAAGTGAATCTGTATGATTTTCGTGAAATACCAGCGCGCCTTGGTGTCAACTCGCTCCACAAGACATCATCTCTTGTGCTCAAAGGTGTCAGGATATCACAGATCCTAAGCATGGCATCTTCCCGCTATTATAAGCTATAAATTATAAGCTTTTAAACCGCATTAAAGAACGCTTGTGTTTACTCTCTCGGTATGGTTAAATCATTAATCTTTGAGGAAGAAAAAGGCGGTTGTACCGAAGAATTTGGTCAACACCACCCCCAGCACAGCTACCGGCCGGCAAAATCCCCAAGAGTCGTCTCAGTTCGGTGACTCCTATAACCCACGACTCAATGTCAAAATCCCACCCAAATGACGTTTAAGGCAACACAGCTCTGAAGAACAAGAGATAATTAGCTAAAAAGTCAAGATAAAACTGTTTTTATCTCGGTAAAGATGTTTTCTTTGCGGGAATTTAATTCAAGAACAGGACTAGATTCAATTTGATTTGAGGGTGTTATCGTAAATCAAGTTAAGTATGAAACTGAAATTCTGCGGAATAAACTGTTCAGAATATCCTCAAACTTTACGACTTTAACATGAAAAAAAGTTCAAAAATTGCCCAGAAAATGATTAAGAAGTACAAATGCGTGAAAATCGATAAGTATTCCATCTTCTCTCTCGAGGATGCAAGTCAAACATTCTGAGAAGATTCTGCGTTCACGGCTTTCGAAATCTTAAACTCTTTTCCTCTTGTTTTGCTTACAGCATCTTCAAGAAACAGCTTTAATTTCTTAAAGGGATTTCAGCTTTTGTTTTCTGTCATAAATATATATTTAGAAGTGTTATGATTAGAGATTATGTAAAGAAGACAGAACGATTTCGATTGTAGCGATTTGTGTGTGTTGAATGTCAGAATTCCTAAGTGGATAAAATCAAACTTATTAGTAATTTTGAAAAAATAAAAGCAAAAGTCAAGTGACCATCAACTGCAGAAGCCGACAACGAAAATTCAAGAGAATCGAAAGGAAAGTTTCTGAAAGTTTGGAAGTTCGTTCTGTCTTTTCGTTATGAGAAAAAAATGGCGGGGAATGGCGTCTGCTATTTTAGAGTCCAAAAACATACCAAGGGCATGGGTTGGAAATTTTAATCCTAAATCAATAAAGAAAATATTAAATAGAATAACAGAAAACACGTCGAATGAAAAATATAGAGAAATAGTGGTGGAAAAAACATCGAAAATTGGCTCAGATCCGCCCATGGATCGAGGTAATCTCTCGCGAAGCTAAGAATGAAACCCTCAGAGAAAAGTAGCTTGGTCTCGCTGTGTAGTAACTCGTTGGCCAACTCGATAAAATCGAAGTCGAACTTGAACAGGGGGGAAGAGTCAGGACCTCATAGCTTTTCAGCAGCTTGAAGTGCAGCGGCGCTCTATTTAATCTCTTTAAAGCCTAATGAAAAACACCCGGAAAAAACGAAACACAAAAGACAATGTTTTCTATAAAACTTGATAATATGTAATTCAATTCACAATCATTTCGAACTGCTTGCGAAATTCGTCCTAAAGGAATGTTATTTTTTCTAATTTTAGCTCAATTATAAACGGAGTAGAATTGTTTGTTCAATATACAAGTTAATCTGGTCACGGGATCCTTAAAATACTACCCAACCTAGAATCGGAAACGCTGGACTTATCCTTATTGACTGGAAGCTGCTTACAGAAACAGAACGCCGTTTATACAACACTTGGAGACAGCTTGGCTCCCGAAACCGGAAACCTAACAGTTATTCTGGTTGTTTTTCGAAAAATAGTATCATTTAATATATGGTTCGCGAGACCTTTAGGAAACGACGAGGGAATTTGAGAGGGATTTTTTGAGTCGCGGGATACGAATTGTTGTCATTGAGTTCTCTAAATAAACGCTGTTACACTCAAAGGAAACTTTAGGAGGAAAAGCTCGTGTTTAGCGATTGTTTATTCACTAGAATTGTCAATATTGACCTCAAGTTTAATAGAGTATTAAAACTTTAGCAAAATGTTTATACAAATGTGAATTATCTCGGTCAAGACTAACCCGACTGTTCATCTCATGGACACGAAAATCTGGATCTTCGCTCGTTGTTTACTTTGTAATCAAAGTTTTGTTTTGAAGAAGTGAAGTTGTTTAGAAATCTCGAAAATATGTCTTGGGGATCGCAAGCGTTACAGGAAAGTTTTTGAGGGTTAAGTTTGTACATTTTTTGTGGGGAGGAATTTAATTTCGATTTGGGCATTTTGTTGAACTATTTCCTGTCTTCCGACAGACGACAAAAATGCGTCTGGTCATAGTTGTGATTGCTGATATAACAATAAAGTTTGGCAAACACTCCAAGCTCAGCAAAGTCGACTTAACACTCAGTACATAAACTAGCATAAATCTGATTAACACAAAGAACAATAAGTGACGATAAAGAAGAAATTTTGAAGAATAATACTGTAAAATCTAGTGGATGAGAAGTATAATCCGATTGGGATGAAACTACTTGAATTTGAAAACTTTCCAATTAAATAAACCACAACTCTGACAAGAAAGAAGTTTAAAATTTATTGAAATAAAATTGGCTCCAATGTACACAAGTTCAAGAGTACAAAACAGTCTAATATTATATCTCGAGAGGAAGATTGCAATCTTCATTTTTCTGGTGTCATTGTAAAGTTATTTTGATAACCATCTTATTGTGTTTGAAGTGAAGTTTAGAGAATCAAGTTTGGTGTCTCTGGAAAGTATTTATGTAGGTGGCTGGTTTGGCGAGATAAGTACTTGAAGTAATTTACTCCTAAACTTTACAAGAATACAGAACAATTCGTCCCAGTTAAGTCTAACAAATGAAAGAAAAAAATCTCTATTTCTGTCTCTTTTAAGAATTACAGACTTCAGTTCCTAACGAGGTGGAACATTTAAAGATTTCAATGAAGAAATAATTGAGGACGACGATTGTTATTTTGAGAATAAAAATCACTTTTAAAAGTTTCGTGAGATACTAGTACAAAGTACATGAAAAATAATCCTTGTAAACTAAAAACAAGCTAGTCAAACTTCAACAAATAAAGATTTTGATCAGGAATTTGAGAGCGTCAGCGAAGAAAACAGGAAACAGAGAGAAAATCTTAAATTAACTTGAAACAACATTATATTTCGATGCTATCATTCGGATACAGCGAGGCCATTGTAATCAAACTTGGTATATTTTTTTACCAAGGAGACTACAAAATCATACAGTTCTTTAAAGAAAGGCATAACTTCAAAAGGGAATATTTCCGCTCCCAGACGTCTTATTTCCTGACAAATTCTTGTCGAGTATTGATTGTATGTGAACTGTCCCTCTTAGCGTTCAGTAGTTGGTCGATACTAAAAGGATGAAGTGAACATCTAGATTGTCTCTCGTTGGACAACTTTTGATTCGTTTCGTGTGAAGCAAAACAGTTCTTTTTCTGACCTTGGGAGTTTATTTTTGGAAACTCTAAGACTGGTTTTGGTGTGGTAACTGATTTAGTGGATTCTTTAGCTGCCTTTTCGACGTCTTGTACTGATTCGCTCTTGTCCTGGCTGGAGATACAATCTAATGTCTCTGAGTCGTTAGAACTTTTATCTGTACGAGTCTGTGGTGTGGTCTGCTTGTGGTACGTTTGGTGTCGCCTTCTTCGCCTCCTGAAATTCCCATCCTCAAACATCTCTTCGTACGCGGGATCTAAAGTCCAATAGCAACCTTTACCGGGGTCAGATCTCTCTCTTGGTACCTTAACAAAGCATTTATTCAAGGACAAGTTATGTCGAATGCTGTTTTGCCAGCCACGCTTGTTCAGTCTGTAATACGGGAAGTTTTCCATGATGAATTGATAAATCCCACTTAAGGTTATTTTATCTTCCTTAGACTGTTTAATAGCCATTGATATCAAAGCTACGTATGAGTACGGGGGCTTTGGAAGCGGCTCGTGATCTCGGAAGAAGAATCCACCGTGGAGTGGCGAGATGTAGCCTCCTCTGGGCGCATACCCGTACAACGACCCAAAAGTGCATCCCAAATTCGTACAAGTCGCCATTTGAGAATGGTACGAAGGGCTATAGAGATAAGGCGAAACACTGTAGCACCTCTGATGACTAGGATACATCTTGGACCTAAGTTAAACACTTTTTAAACTCTCACAGATGATCTGTCGTTCCTAACGAGGCCTTCGTCCTGTGCCACCTTGGTTTACCTGAGGACGAATATGAGCTATGACTTCAGTGATGTCGTCGTATTTATTATCAATGACCACCCATCACGTTTGTTTATGGACACGCTGTCTTTTGTTTCTAAATATTTGTTTACAAATAGCTAATAAATCGTCAAGACCACCCAGCGGGTAATACATCTACCCTCGGGGTCACACCAGTGCACGGACCTTGGGTTAATAAAACTCTATGAATCTTAATCATATCACCATATCTTTTTGAAAGGAAATCGATAAATAATGGAGCTACGAGCGTTATCAATGGAGGGCTTCTCGGCGCCTTTCTTGTCGGTGGAACTTAGTGTTATCAGTTGATCGTATCGCGGTTTTTTCCTTTCGTCAATATTTTGATTGCGAGACTTGAATGGATGTTTTTTACAGAGGCCAACGATAATAGTTTGATGGTTTCATAGCGATCTAGATGATAGGATATCGGTATGAATTCTCCATTCTTTGAGGGTATCTTTTCGAAGGGTTATCTAAGCAAAACAAAGTGGAGTCTTGTGGAATCTAAGAAGGAAAAAAACTGTTTTACCAAACTAATTCTCCTGTGAATACCTAAAACTTTGTCGACTGTTCGGATTATTCCAGCCAAGTTGATCGGCAAGGCAAATGAACAACAAAAACACCACAAGGAACGAATTTGGCAAAAATTCATCGAAGGTACCTTTAAAGGAAACTTATTGTAAAAAGTAAACAAAGTAAACAAACCACCTACGAAAAAAACCCCAAAAATTTCATTTCTAAAGCAAAATGAGATCTCTTTTGCAAGCTTTAGGCGATTTTCTTTTTCTACAGTGTGTTGGAAAACAACGACATTTCGTGTTTCATAGAGTTGCGGGCAGATACGTGGTGATAGTTGACTCGGCATGTGGTCGGTATGATGTATTCTATGTGTCAATCTTTGAAATCAGCTTTAAGGGACCCACTGTGCTGGTATCACGTGATAAGAGTCAACTAATCGGTAATCCCAGGACAAACTGTCTTTGTGCAATCTGACTTAACCTTCATAGGAAACTGAAGGCAAATTAAGCCCAGTTTGAGAAAATTAATTCGACATGAAAACAAGGTTCAGTGAATCATTGTTTAAAGTTCACAGCGACAAAGAAAGCCGAGGATTCAGAACAAAAAAAAAAAAAAAAAGAAAGAAAGAAAAGAAAAGAAAAAAACGCAAAAGAAGTTACAATGTAACGACGAAAGTAAAAATCCCTGATAGTTGTTCCGAGGAAAAAAAAAAAAAGCTGCGAAAACTAAACGATCAAGCGAATGTCGCTTAAATTGGCCTGGAAAACCATTTAAGCGCTCAGTAATTCCAACGGGAATCCATTTAAGTGCTACTCAAGTGTTTAAAACACCAATCGCCGGCCACTCCCTTTTAATTAAAGATGAAATTCAAGCGCCAACTCCTCATAAAGACGCTATATTTTAGTTGGCTACTCACCAGGCAGTGAGTGATCTTTACGATTGACTATTCTGAAAATTAATATATCGCTTTAAAGAAATAAAGTTTAAAAAGGCGCTTTCGATGTAAGATTCAAAGACAATCAAACTACACGCTAAACCCACATCATTTTCTGACACCATTTTTGGAGCTATTCTTATAATAAAAAGGCCATTTTAGTGCTACTCCCTAGATATAAGAAGCGCCATTTTAGTGCTGATTTGGAAGCCTATTCAATGCCACTCCCTCGAACAGAGAAGCCATCCGTGTGCTGCCTCAAAGAGAGATTCCATTATAAAAACTACTCCATAAATCATCTTTGTACAAATTTCTCCATCTAAAAAACATATATGTGCACGAAATAAGAAGCCATTCATTTGCTATTAAATCAATAATGGGAAACCATCTTACTGCTGTTGACCTAAATTGAATGAAATCGCTTCAAAACTAACGAGAGCCATGAACAAATTCAAAGATAATCCATGGATTCGTCAATTAACAAAAACGATTAATCATTCACAAAACCAAACCGGACCAAAACTAAAGAATCTAGCGAGAGAGAAAGGGAATCCGCCTTAGAAATTAGGAAGTACACAGAGTTAATTTCAAAAGTTCGAAAAGCCATTAAACTGCTGTTGGTTTACATACAAAAACCATTTAAATACATGACGAAAACATGATTAATGTATCGAAAAAAGTATTTAGTTAAGAACACTCAGGTTTTGAGAGTTTGTGGAAGTGCTGAGCTCGTTGAAAAGACAAGAAAGAGTGGTGCACAGCGAGAGGGCGCCTCGAATAATGCAACCCTGGTTCGATTGTATCTGATTTAGCACGGAACAGCAGACAACACAGGACTGATTTCTACAGAACTCAATATACTATTCTAAAATTGAGAAGCACTATTATAGAAAAAAAAGCTCACGAAAAAAAAGGAAGAAAGAAAAGAGCGAAAAGAAAAAGACGCAATAAAACAGTCAGAGGAAGCGGGAAAACTGAGTGAATAAAATAAAATATAGTGTTGCATTATAGTCATTTTTTTCTTTTTCTTTTTTCTTCTTTTCTTTTTAAATCGCAGCGGAAATTTTCAAGGCGCTGGCCTTTCTTCTTTTTTTGGGGGTATAAAACATAGTTCTAACATCTTGATCAGTTTTGTTAAACTAGATAATAGTTAACCACTTCGAACAGCGTGAATTGACGCCACAATTCGTGACGCCTTTGTGCGGAATTCAATGGATTTTATCTGTTCGCCAAATGAACTAATTAACCAGCTGTATCAACACAGTTATTGTAGTTTGATTGAGTGTTTTAGGGCATCATTTTAGTGGATATACCCAGCCAAGGTTAACATGATACTTCGTTAAATATTGATTATTTGGATTCAAAGATAAGTCTGATTAATTGGGTTAATTTCTCAAGTTTTTGGGCAGGCGCTGGGGTTTTGGAGTTGACTTTAAAGCACTAATGTTAGAAATTTGAAATGACGTTTTTATGTCTCAACCTTCCAGGTATCAAAGATAAAACTACCTTCTAAGTCAGTGTACTGAAAAAAAGATAAAAGAGCAAAAATGGATGAGAAATGAAGACAAAAAGAAAGATAGGAAAGTTTCCAAGTTCTGTTAAATAGAAAGGATACAAAAGATACCAAGATAAGAGAAAAAAGAAAAGAAAAAAGATTTAATAAGAGGAGAGGAAGGCAAAAGTTTTTTTTTGCATGGAATAAAGAAAAAAAGTAAAATGTTCATTTCCTGGTGAAAAAAGATAGTAAAATGAAATCCCAATTGAAATGCAGAAATTAAATGTACCGAAAAACTTCGGCAAAATCTGTTTTGCAAAACCAAAAGTAATTTTTTGGGAAAAATTGTAAAAAATATAACTTACGGCAGGGTTAGTTTAAAAAGTAAAAACAAGATTAAACTACGAAATATTTCATAACGAAATATTACGAAAAATCTGAAACGTTCCCAGCCAAAAGCAACAAGCGACAAGACCAAGACCAAAAGCAAACGTCTGTGGTCAGGATATTAGCTGGAGTTTTCAGACACACATTTGATCTTGGGAAGCATAGCAGCCTGTCATTGTAAAAAGACTAAAATGACTGCATCTAAATGGATGAATTACTGAATTACTGCCTTGTGGACTTGGCTTGTTGCTTTCGGCTGTGGCAACGTTTTTTAAAATAGGTGTATATATATTAAGAAAGGACTCGACATATAAACAGGCTAGCCGGAAAGGTACGGTATGATTATCTAGAACGAATGTTTTGAGTGGTTTTCACTTTTCACTTTCAAACAAAGCTCAACATTTTGACCTTTTTTAAGAAAAGAAAAACCAAACATTAAGGTAATAAAAAAACTAACAAGGACGACAATTCTTGAGTTAACAAGGAAAAAGGCCAACAACGTGACCCTTACCGTTATAAAGTAGAAATTCCACGAGAAAACTTACCAAAAACCTAAGGAACTATTCAGATTCAGCCTCCCAGTTGGACCCAACCCTAATGAAACAAGAGAATACCTCCGTGTTGATTAACGCTATTACATTTTTGGAACTCGAGTGCATGGTGATCCCCATAGCTCGGTTCTAACGCACAAGACGAGGTGGAGACGAGACAAAGGAAGTGTTAATGGAAACCCTGTTGAGGGATGTTCCTTGTTATGAATCAACCATTGTGTTGAATAACTGCAGGCACTGAACAGGTGCCAGAGTTACCATCAACGAGCAGCTAAAAAGTGCTTTTTTAAAAAAGCTACAACTCAAAGTCACTTCAAACTTAATTGGGAAAGAGTTATACTTTTGCTAGGGATGGTTTTTCTTCTTCTTCGTCGTCTTCTTTTTCTTTTCTTTCTTTTTTGCTTCTTTATAGTAAGACTAAAACAATCGTTGGACAAACCGTTTGATTCAAAATGGATACCTCTAGGCATCAAATACAGGTGTTAGAGATAGTTAAATGGCTTTCGTACGGATTGTACGAGTAAATCTAAATGGACCAATCTCACTGTTATTTCATCGTTTTTGTTTTCAAAACCAAGACCTCGTTCTCCAACTATTAAAAGCCTGTTCACGAGCAAACAGAACACTAGACCCGCCCAACGACAAGACAGAGCTGAAACAGCCACAGTATCAACTATGGTACTTATTTAGAAGAGAATACAACAAAACAGAGCAGAGAAGATAGGAAAAGAGAAGCGCAGCGCAAAGCAGAGCAGATAAGAACGACAGAGGCATAGTTTGGAAGACCTTCTTGATCTTCTATAAAGATCTACAAGTAAATTATAATAGTAACCAATGCAAGTAAAGGACAACAATTTTCATAGTCAAGAAATGAAGGTTACACTGGTCAACAACACAAGGCCTGATTATATGAAAGGGGGCTGGCCCAGATGAGCGGGCTGGCTCGGTTTGCCGAGATCCCGGCTTCTCTATAAAAACACACAAAATTCGGTCGTTGCGATTAAATGGAAAACGGGCCAGCCCGGTTAGCCCAGCCCGCTTCATATAATCAGGCCATAGTCGGTTAACATGGTATTCAATATTTTATCATTGTTGTAAACTTTATTATAATTTTATGAAGATCCCCATGTCAAGAATAAAAACTCTTTTCTATAAAATATACACTTGCCACAGCCTACCATAACGTCTGTCTGAGCGATTAAATATTCTTAGGACATACACATTAATATAAATATAACATAACTGATCCACAATCCATTGCGCGATGCGATTAATTTTTGGTATCCCATCATACAACTTGCCACTTTCGTGTAATTTTCTTCCGGCATGCAGTGCGCGACTGTACTAAGTGACGCTCTCATGTCCAAGTGTTTTGATTTGATGAGATGAGATATCGCGCACTCCGTGATTGGGTCGACCACGGTCGGCAAATTCTGTGCCGTGTTTTTCGACAAAAATCTACTCTGTTCGACTAACCACTTTCCGGGCATTCTGTTCGTTGATACCATGTCTTTAGACATTTTATCTCGCACTGAAGTCACTTGTAGTCCCGTCAGTTTTGGTCTACAAAGTTTAAAAAGCAGCCGATTATCAACTCGTAAAGGAGCCCGAAATACAATGCATCAAAAATCTTAGGCAGCCCATTAAGATGGGTAACTAGGATACAGGAGTCCTATTAGAAGATTACTGAGATCTCACATGCATAGCCTCTATCATTACAGTACATTTATTATAACAATATTTTAACAAAATATCTAGATACCTTGAATGTCTGCCTGCCTTGTCAACGAGGAGATGTATGCGGAGAAACCTGAAACGTAACATTAAACTAAGATATGAAAATATGAAATAAAGCAGTTAGGAAGGTTCTCCTATAACTAAACGTTAAGGCAAATTTAGCCGCACTGTGACAGCATTTCGAATTTGTCTCGTTTTTTGTAAACGTAATGCGTATATGTACAGACCTTAAGTTCAGTTATTTGAAAAGGAACTTGTATATTGGATCCATTTTTTTGTTCTACTAGAAGGAAGCCTCTCTTACGAGCAGCACTGACCACTTTCACGTGTTCTCCCTTGCGTAACAACACCTCACCATCACCGCCTAGCGATACAAGAAAAGACGAGTAAACTTCTTTGAAGGGTTAAAAAAAGAAAAAATGTTAAGCTTGTGCCGTATTTTAGGTCATTCAGCGCGCTTTGATTGAGCAAATCGCACGAATACAATGGGAAACCAGTTCAATGTTGCGCCTTTCAATGGGAAACCATTTCAATGTTGCACCAATACAATGGGAAACCAGTTCAATGTTGCGCCAATACCATGGGAAACCATTTCCATGTTGCGCCAATACCATGGGAAACCATTTCAATCTTGCACCAATCAATGGGAAACCATTTCAATCTTGCCTCATTCAATGGGAAATCATTTCAATGTTGCACCAATCAATGGGAAATCATTTCAATGTTGCACCAATACCATGGGAAACCATTTCAATCTTGCACCAATCAATGGGAAACCATTTCAATCTTGCCTCATTCAATGGGAAATCATTTCAATGTTGCACCAATCAATGGGAAATCATTTCAATGTTGCACCAATACCATGGGAAACCATTTCAATCTTGCACCAATCAATGGGAAACCATTTCAATCTTGCACCAATCAATGGGAAACCATTTCAATGGTGCACCAATCAATGGGAAACCAATGTTGCACCAATCAATGGGAAACCATTTCCACGTTGCGACATCAAGAAATCAATCTTGTTATGTCGTACAGTGAACGTGCTTTTTAAGCCAGTGTGTAAGTTTCTCCGCACTCATACCATTCATACGAAAACCGCTCTATTGGAAGCCATTTCAGTGTTACAGCATACCGTAACGTCTACGTGCTGCAAGTCAGTACCGTACGTTTTTCACTAAAGGAGGGAAATGGACCAGAGATTCCAGGATCTCCCGGTTAAGGAACAAACAGGAAGACCGCGAGATAACCCTTTCCCCCTAAGATAATGATTGTTAACCAGAAAGTACGAGTGCACTTGTGTGAAAAAGGAGCCTGGGCTATCTGTGTTTGAAGATCACAACCTTCGCATGGAAGTGGCTAAATGAAGATTAGGTACGTGTGCAGTAAGAAAAGGGCTCTGGGGCCGAGATATGGTTAAATTAAAAACCAATGATCTATACCTAGTAAGTCTTGCTTCATGATACGTGTCTGTGGAAATCCCATCTTCATGTTCCCCATAACTGTATACGGTCTACTCTTGGGTAGAGGTGGCGGTGTCTCCTGTAAACCAATCAGATACAAGGTATATCATACAACGTGATAAGGATTAACCAATTATAAGGAACCACGTAATTTAGCTCAGTACCTAACTGACAAAGAGCTACATACCATGTCTAGACCGTATAAGCAACACATCTGTTCAGCAGTCTTGGTATCTACACTCAGTTCATCATGATCTGTGGCTGCGGCGATGTGTCGACTGGAGCCGTGTCTAACGAAAAATAGACGGGATGAGCGTTGCGTAACGTACGTGTGGATTGGTGGAATAATGTTGATTTATATCTTCCTCCCTTCCTCCCTTCCTTCCTCCTTCCCTCCCTTCCTCCCTCCCTTCCTTCCTCCCTTCCTCCCTTCCTCCCTTCCTCCCTTCCTTCCTTCCTTCCTTCCTCCCTTCCTCCCTCCCTTCCTTCCTTCCTTCCTTCCTTTCTTCCTTCCTTTCTCGGTCCCTGCTTTCTTTCGTTCTTTCTTTCTTTCTTTCTCTC
>WUAP02114553.1:0-12814 GCA_015163945.2 Stichodactyla helianthus | reverse complement strand
TTTTCATTGGTCTTTACCACCTTTGATAACATCAACTGCATCTTCAGTGCTGATATGTACTGGTCATGCATACTCAAGAAATCAGGTCAATAAGGTCTTGTGGTTTTCTTACCTTCTTGCTTTCTTGAGTGACTATTCTAGTGAGGGTTTTAACAAGACTGGTATGAGCCACAGGGTTGAAACTATTAATAAAATAAATATATTGAGAAATACTGTATGAATGTACTGAGAAATGGAAATGGAAATATAAACTAGTGGATTGAAAAAATGGAATAATGAAAGATGATTACATGAAAGAAAACAAGAAAATATGGAAAAGGATGAGTGGAAGTTTGAGCAGCTGTTTCCAAAGGATGGATGAACAGAATAACAGAGGAATGAAATGAATGGATGGATGGATGGAAGGATGGATGGATGAAAGGATGGATGGATGGAAGGATATGAAGGATAAGTGGATGAATGAATGAATGAATAGATAGAGGGATAGCTGAGTACATAAGAATTTAAACTACCTAACTGTGGTGACTCCAAGACTTTGGAGTACACTTTTAGGTAATAGTCGATGTACATTGGATTCTTCATGATGGCTGTCAGATACAATCAAGACCAGTGGACTACGGCCTGTCTGTTTATACATTCTATAATAACAAGACAGTAAATTTACTGACATAACTGGTCTAATAAGGGAATAATAGCCTACAGCACATGATCCTTACATCAGAACCTCATGAAGTTTCTTTGCCTCTCGAAAAAATATGTTTGGTAAGTCCTAGAGTTGAAGAAAAATAAAATGTAAATTAAAGTATTGAGTAAAAATAACTGGGAAAGGAATGGGAATCAAAATGCAAACAAAATGGGAAAGACATGCAATATGGCTTGTAAAGGCTAAATGTAAAAGGATTTCTGAATGCGAGATAATTCTTTAAAATGAATAAAATAATTAAGACTAAGGAAAACTAAAAAGCAAGAAAAATTGTAACATTACCTCAATTAAAATAATTTTCTTCAGAGTTGCTTCACATTTAGAACCAAATATTGACAAGGTTGGGTATTTGTTAGCACGCAGTAGAAAATCCTGGAATAGCACAAGCTGTGATTGTGATGACACAAACCTTGGGGTGTATGAATAGCTGTCAAAATCTGAACCTAAAATTAAAAAGATATCATGCATTTATAGCAATATGAATCATAGTAACTGGAACCAATAAGACTGTAGTAGAATACAAACTAACATATAACAAAGGAATGACAGACATCTTGGTGTATCAAACAATAAAAGGCATAAAGAAAACTTTTTGTTGTCCATGGCGAACCAACACCATCATTACAACATGCATGTTAGTTACAATAAGGTATTCTGTAACCCAAATACCAGTAATGAATCACAGTGGTCTCACCTTCTTGGAGAGTTGAAATTAATGGATTTGTCCATTCCTGTATCTCAAATCCTAGTTCTTTACTCAGGGTATGAAGTGTAGCCGTTTTACCAGCTCCAACTGGTCCAGTGAGAAGTAGAATATCATTACACTAGGGAAAGAACAAATAAAAAATATTCTTTTTAGTAGACACTACATAAAATTGAAATGTTTTCATTGGACATATTTTTTCTAGAGGAAATCTCTTCTTTGACAGCATTTTCATTTTTTTCCCCAGCAGCATCCTCTTGAAGTTTCAAGAAAGGAATTTATCCTGACACCTTTACACATGGAACAAAAGTCTCTTCAACCACACTTCCCCCCACAGAAAATCCATGCCCCAAGATAAAGTACAAACATGCAAAGAAATAATGTATGTATATGTAATTAAACTAAGGTTACCATAGTTACCTGTGTGCATAAATGTTCCAACAGCCAGGAACGGACTTCCTCTACCTTCTTTTTGTGGACTGCAAGTTCAGACTGACATTATAAAAGTTTCAAACATTAATAATAGAAATACTTACCAAAACAATAGACAACTCTTGTTATAGTTTATACCTCTGAATGTGGTCTGTACATATCAATCCAAAGCTCTTCATCTCCGATATTTGTCTTAACAGACTTGCCACTTTTGGCTGGAAAATAAATTTTCAAGAAAATATCAATACTTCTTGACGAGAGAGATTGATGTTAGGACACTTCTCTCTCCCTTCATCCAGAAGGTTCCAGGAAGAAATGCTAAAATATATCCCTCTTCTCCAATACTGGTATAAATTGTCTAACCCAAGCTAGACCAGAATGCATCATGTATCATATATTTATGTATCATACTGGTATATTAATAGATATTCATTCTTATTTATGTGTCAAATGCTAGAAATGTTAGGAAGTATTGTAAGATCCTATGTGACTGTGACTACGTTACCTGTGATAGAAGATAATGAGGCATTGCTCTTTGAACTCTTCTTTTTCTTTGTAGTGGATGAACTCACTCCCTCAAACCCATCAAATGATGATGATATCCAGCCTTTTTTATTCTAATGAAAACAAAGTAAAGAAATTCAATTTGAGGTTTTATATTTTGAATCTGGATTCAAAACAACCTTATTTTACCATTTATTGCTCTGAATTTTCATAAGCTCCATCTATTTCTAGACATATAGTTACTGTTGTTTATAATTAAGCTAGTCTTTAAACCTTTCTTGCACAGTACCTTTGAAGAGGGAAATGATGAACTTATAGACAATTTATTGGAGTGTTTTGCTTGCGAAGACCTTGCTGGCTGAGAACTTCTTGCTGTATGGAAAAGACAAGACCTTCAGTAATGCCAGTTTTATACAGAGTCACATTGTTGAAGCATGCGACATGTTTTGCTACTTGCATTATGTCATGATAGTTTTTAGTATTATATGTAATGCATTATGGGACATTAATTCCATAATGCCACAAAGATATTCCATAATACCCTGTATGACCTAAATGCTGCAGACTTACAGTGAAATAGATTTTTTTGGAATGGAAAAAACTCTTGGCACAAATATTTTGCCAAGGCAATGTCACTGTGGCCAAGTGGTCTTGATTGAGCAGTGAACTTGTGCATCGCGATGCTGGTTATGATGGTTGTAAGTACTGTGTCTTTGTTGTGGCGTACAATTACTACTCCATATGCATACTAACTGTGCATTCTGTTAAATACTAGTCTCCTTACCGGTTTCAATGGGTTTCCTTTTTTTAGGCAAACTGTGCAAGGAGAAAAAATAGTGTTTTTAAAAATTAGGTAGAAAAACACAAGGATGACAGGAAATGTCAAAACTTGTACAGCTTAATTATAAACAGAATTTAAAAAGCAGAAAACTATAGCAGTTGTGAAAAACTTGACCAACCTGCAGCTCAGTCTTGAAGGCTGTGCAGAAACAGCAGGAGAGCTTAAAACCATCAAAACATCATCACCATCATCATCATCATCACTATCAATGACAAGAAATGATGTCTTGTCCAACTGTTGACTCTGTGAATGTGAAATCATAACAAAGTCTTCAAATGATCGGTATAAAGGCGCTAATAATCCTAAAATTTTGACCCCCCAAAACACCGCTTCAACTTCCAGGAAATTAGATTTTCAAATACAAATAAAAAATTTACTATTTTGACAAATCTTATTACAATACCATAGCAAGGTTGAGCTCATATTGCTTTAATTGTAGTGTTTATCCTTTTAAACTCGTCATCACGTACTTTTAAATATTTATTTTTCCCAAACATCATTTTTAAACCACCATGATTGCCGCCATCTTGGTATAATATACTTCGGTAATTGTCCGTAATCATTCGACAACATTCCGTAACAACACGAACACCATCGGATTTCTCACGGAGATAAGCCGAATAATGATAACTGAAGCGGAACTAAAGTCGCGCGTGACGTATTTCCGTTCCAGTTGAGGGAGTTTGTTTCAGTGACGGTATTTCCGATGACTTTTGGCAAATTTCTTCATTCTTAGTCTCGTGTTTCGTCAAGAATCAGCTCGTTCAGCATCTCAGGCTAAAGAAGTAGAAAAGTTCAAGAGAAAAAGGCTTTAAAAGCCGTGATTTTCACTCAAGATTCCAAGATCTCGCTTGTTATTCACCGTTGTTTTGAAATATGTGCAATACTTCGCCAAAGCTTTTGAAGGCGAGTTGTTATCCTCAAATATTTCTGGCTTTTCTGGCGTTTAGCCATTTTATGATTCATATCGCTGGTAAGTTTGGTAAAGCTAGCACTTTTAGCATGTTATTGTATTATATGAGTGATTTTTGATTGTATGTAGTATGATGTTCTTCTGTATGATCTTACGTTCTATTGTGTTCTAGTCAACGCGTGTATTTGGCTTTTAATTAATCCTTCTCTAAATCTCAGTGTTTAGGAACACGAATACACCCAAACTCAGTTGAATATCACCTTATGTAAAGATTTTTTACCATCTCTTTTTCAATAAATTCTACAACTAGATGTCCCTCATTTAGTAGCATTATCTGTAAGCTGAGCATAAATGCTACGATTTTTCATTTCTTGTGAATATTCCTCGACGCAGGATAAAAATAATTCGACAATTCAGGCACATAAGCTTAATATATACATTTAATATTCCTACGTTGATACTCAAGATGACGTGCTTTACAGATCAACGTTTCTTTAGGGGTGAGAGTAAATTTGAATATTTTCAAAGTGGACAAAGTCTTGTGTCTAACATAACATGATTATCAATTCCAAATTACTGTTCTGCTATATTAGTGGCAGATAATTTTACACTCAACTTTTAGATGTTTTTAGCTACTGCTATCAATGTCGTGTCTACATATGTCATGTTTTTGACAGATATGATAAAGCACACTTAGATTCCCATGTCATGGCTAGTCTGTTCACTTAAGATATTCCTGTTTTGAGGAGGTAATGCATTTTCCATTTGATGTCTATTTTTTAAGAGACCCTCATCTTTCCTACTGCAGAAAAATTGTTGCCCCCCATTACATCTGATATAAATTGATATGATCACTCTCAAAGGCCTGCACAGATTTTTGTGACTTTCACCTTTGAGTTTGCATGAAAATAATGACCCTCCCCCATTTGCACCAGCCCTCCCCTCTAATTAAAGCTTATTGCCGTATTCATTATTGCCTAAGTTTAAATTCAAATAATTTATTTCATATTTTTTGAACAAGTTCTTATAAAATCACTAAAATGTAAATCTATCAAACCTTGATAATAAAAAAAAAAAACAATTTTCATGAGGCAATTAGACACATAAAAACATTTTCACAAATGCAGACAAAATATTGTGTCTATAAAGCCAGTGTTCAAAGAATGATTGTGGTTTGACAAATATTTGCAGTATGAAAATTCTTTCCATGAATGTATTTTATTTATTCATAACATCTCCTCAGCAAGGTTTATTACAATATTTAATAATAACTTAATTAGGGATTTTTTCAAGACAGCTAGTAACCATGTTAAGTTCTGTGGCTTTTGTTTTCATTTAGAACAAAAGGATTTGAGTGCATTGATCAATGCTACACCCATTTGCCATAATGTTTGAATTATGGCTTCATTGGACTTTCACTTCTGATAAAATCTCTTACGTTTGCCAGATAACCTGCTGTCTGCACAGGAAATCACTCAAACACTCAGATCAACAGGAAATAGCACCATTCATCATATTCATGTGGGCAAAATTATATCATTCTAGTGTACTGGTTATAACTTATAAGATATAAGTTGAAATACTAATTACCAGCCAGGATATTCTATTTTGTAACCATTATCAGGGGTTATCACCTGTCTGTGAACAGTATGCTTAGTGTGATGTAGTGTGTAAATTCAATTTGCTATAAGTTATTAAATTTGCTAATGATTACCACATTGAACAATAACCAACCTGATTGATATCTCTCTTTTCATGAAAAAACATTTAAAAGAAAGGTGAATAGGTCTCCTATTGGTTAATTCTATTGGTGGATAATACCATTACAGTCCACCATATGTGTGTCTAGACTGGAAAATAGAGGTGATTTCAAACCTCAAATCTACATTCATTTTTCAAGCCATCTATAACTGTAAATCTATTAGACTATTTTTGGCATATTCTTTATTATAACTGCCTTTATTCCTAGAATTAAGATTATCAAAATAAATCCTTTTGTTTGATGAATATAACTGATGGCACAAAGTAGATAGGTAACGGGTAAATAACTGATGGAGTTCAAATTGCTTGTATATTTCATATGAATTTTCACATTCTGAGGTTTTAGAAATTAAGGTTTTAGTTTATTGTGTAGCTTAGCTTATTGAAATGGATTTAGAATACCACGTTGTTGTTGTCATGTCTATGGAAGCAGAAGAAAAATGTTAGCTAATGGGCATGTTATCACAAAGAATCAGCAGTTTGTTTTTTATAAACTGAGAGAATTTCTTTAAGTTGTTATATAAGGGCCATTTTTTATTTAGTTTTTAATCTGGAAACATTCATAATAAGCTCCAGTAGGAAGTGTTTCCAATCCGAGAAGGGATCAAGCTGACCTTGTGAGATAACAATAATCCCAGGAAAGAACTGAAAGCTGGCATTGGGACAGTTCAATTGATGTTGAGATTGCTGAGGCTTGTTTCATGAATGCTGAGGCTCATGTTTAGGATAATTTGCCAAGTGAAACACATTTTAATTTAAATATAGCATGCACACCCAGGGAAGAGATCAAAGAGGATATCAGTATAGTTAATTGTTTAATTACAACAATATCATCTACTTTCTCAATAAACAAGCCATAATTTAAGCTGAAAGCATAACAAAAAGAAATAATTAAAGTAATATGTACCCCATGATGTTTTTTTGCTTATGGTAATATTTTGGTAATTGTGCCATAAAGGAAATACCATGCTCTCCATTCACTATCATATCAACATCATGGTTTCCTTGAAAAATTACAAAAAAAATTATTAATTGGAATTCTCTGTTTTGTTTTGTGATTACAGCGCAATCATCATGTGGAACACATAAAACTGGAACAAATGGGGTCATCAAAACTCCTAATTATCCCCAGAATTACCCTAATGCTGCGAGTTGCTCATGGAGTATCACAGTACCCAAGGGATACCTTGTCAAACTCATGTTCAAGCATTTTATGATTGAAAGAAACTTTGGTTGTACTGGTGACTATGTTAAAGTTTTTGATGGCATTGATGAGAAAGCATCACCTCTTGGGAAGTATTGTGGAGGGATGCATCCTTTTGTTGTATTGTCAACATCCAATCATATGGCAATCAAATTTGTCTCTGATCAATCCCTTTCATTCAGTGGATTCAGGGCTAAATATATTGCGCTAAAAGGTTGGTAAAGTTCTTTTTAGATCAGCACCAGTAATAATGAGGATGACTTACTGAATGTTTCTCATCAGAATATTGATTTGTAATTTGTTCTCTGAGTTAGCAATGCCCTGACTTTTGACCTGTTCACAGGATTGATGGATTTATTTGATACCAGGTACAGTACTCTGTAGACTTGTAGCTGATAAGTAATTTTCTACTTTTTGCAGTTTCTACACCAGCCACAGTATTAACAGTACCAGCCACAGTCAAGTTAAAACCTCCTATAGCCAAAGACACTACTACAACAGCCTTTCCAACTACTCTTCCTACTACAACACCAACTACTTTTCCTACTACAATACCAACTACTTTTCCTACTACAAAACTAACTACTCTTCCTACTACAACACCAACCATTACAATCAAAACTGTCAAGCCTTTAACTACAATTCTACATGTACCAACAAGAATGAATATCATTATAACTCAGCCACCAATATTTATCACATTTGTGAAGCCATTTCAGAATGCTACAATCATTATACCAGCAGGCAGTAACCACAGGTTTGTATGCCAAGTTCAAGGAAAAAGAAGGAATGTGCGAATGTTTTGGACCAAAGATAATGTGCGATTGAAACCAGTCAAGGGGCATATAAAAATAACCAAGAAACACAGAAGAAAATCAGTGCTTAATGTGAGGAAATCATCTAAAATGGACAATGGAGTGTATGGATGTCATGCCGTTGATTATCTTGGAAGGCTTATAAGTATGTATGGAAAGCTGCAAGTTGAAGGTATGTCGAAGTTATTCTAGTATTCAATTACAGTCAATAAGAGACCACTTGTCATAAGAGGAGGAAGCTTGTGCAAGTAGGGGGTCACTGATTTTCATTGTTCAGCAGAACCTGATGTAGTCCCAATACCAACAGTTGCTATGAAGGTGGAACTCACACCTAAAGTATCAAAAGCTCTGGTTACAAAGACGATGATCAATACAACTGCAGACATGGGAGAGCATATCGTGTTATGGTGTGCTTATACTGGAACTCCACCAATCTCTATGAGGTAAACTGTAAACCGTTGTAGAAGTGTTATAGTAAAATCAGTGTTTCAACAGAACATTTTGATTCCCAAGGACCTGACATACTTGACTTTATACACTGAAAAATGCTGAGGAAAATCGCGCGTTTTCAATTATGTGTTAAATTTAATTGACTTACCTTTATGAACTTTATATTTTAAATTTTTGCTCTTGCTTCAGGTGGTTAATAGATGATCATTACTACAACGGAACACAAACCTTCTACAAGGCCGAGTACTCATCATCCTACAGAATGGTAGTTACCAAGCAAAATACAGTAGTAAAGTGTGTGGCCAGTAATCCATATGGAACTAGTGTAGGGTCGGGCGTTATCCGATTAAAGAAAAGTACGTAATTGTATACTGTCGAGAAAACAAGAGATTTCTATAAGCCTAAAGGCGCGGACGCACGATGCGACGTTCTCTGAGACGTTATGCTTGCAAACGGGAAATGTTGTGTCCACCCGTAAAAGTAGAACCAATTCTACTTCAGCGGAGCCACAGGCAACGTCGCGCGCAACAGACACACGGTGCGATTTCCCCATTGCAAGCAATGTCACAGGCCATGTCGCATCGTGTGCCCGAACCTTAATTATAGATAAGTTTATTCATTTTTCACTATCTTAAAACACAGAGCCTAAAAGAAATCCGGCAATCATCACTGTGGCAACACTAAATCTCACCGCAGAAAAAACAGGAGAAAAACTACTACTACGATGCTCAGCTAGTGGAACTCCTCCCATTGTTATCAGGTACAAAAGGTGTTTCTGCTATTTCTGGTTTACACGCGACTGTAAAAATTTGCGGCACGCGGTACGGTAATGTTACGGTGCAGAGATTTGTTGACCAATCGCAGCGCGCAAACTCTGTTCTTCCAAACCATTGGCGTGGCAAGGCACCTTTGCGTGTGCCTTCCGGATTTTTCGTTTCAATTCCATTTTACCACAAAACCAACGTGTTTTTTTTTTCGTAACAAAAGCTTTATGTCTGAACTTTTTTAAATAGTTTGAAATTTCCTGTGACGAAAGAACCAAACAGCATTGAAAGTACTACAAAATTCTAATGTTCTTTCTTTTGAATTGTAGGTGGATAATCGACAAACAATATTATAAAACCACTCCAAGACGTCGTGGAAATACTTACACGTCATTCTATGAGATGACTGTTGAAAGAGACTATACTGTAGTCAAGTGTCAGGCGCAGAACCCTTACGGAATCGACACCAAAACAGGAGTGATTAGATTAACCCCAAGTAAGTTGCATTACCACGTGACTAATCTTCCCCATTGAAGCAATCAGAAGCCCGTCTTGTCCTAGGGACCGTTCATTATCTATTGGGGGGAGGGGGGGCTGGGTGAGAAGTTGACCAAAGTATTTATTTTTTTGGTGTCCCCTCCCGAGAGAAAACCTGGGTATTCTGAGGCACCCCCATCCTATCCTAACACACACACACACACACATATACATAGATATACACTTATTTCAATAAAAGGCTTCAGGAACTGGAAATTGGACATTGGAAGCTATTGTTTGATCCGTCAAGCAAATCATTGCATTGTTTTCCGTAGTTGCAATGCCAATTCCCAAAGCAACCTTTATTGAAATATCTAGGTATATATATCTAGCATCAGCATCAATTTGTTTTCTAAAACTATAAAATTTTTTAATAACATTAATAGGGTGCATGTTTCTTTTGAATGTGTTCAAAACTTCAAGTCCTCCTTAAAACTCAGCACAGAATTTCAGAACCTCCCTTTTCTTATCCAGCCCCCTCCCCCCCCCCGATAAATAATGAACGGTCCCCTATCAGAGCGCTGCCTACCTGACTTAACACTTGTTTAAGTTTTTACCGTGATATCAAAATAGCTCTGTTCACGCGGTTTTTTAAAAGAATGGTTTTACTTTTGATAGGTGTTGGAGCGAGACAAGCCAGTCCTTGGGATTCATTTAAACCGGGCAAGAACATGTTTTACATTGTAGTAGCCTGTGGGGTAGCGGTTTTAGTGCTGGTTTTCTTTGGCATTATCTGTGTTCGTAGAAACTACTCTAATCACAAGTACAAGGTCCCTGCACCTGTCAGCCTGGAACAGCTCACAAGGAACCCGATATTTGAGAGAAACAGTAATGTTTATGTGAACCCCAGGCTAGAAAGATGGGATGTCCATAGAAAAAACATTGAATTTATCAAGGACATTGAAGATGGTAAGTCAAAAGGCAACTATTCACGTTTTCTCATCTTTCATAAATTCTTGCTTATTTCTTTTCAGTTCTCCTGTTTATCTATTATTCCCACTTTTCATTTACCCATTTTTTCGTCCATTTTCATTTATATTCCATTTGGCTCTGATTTGGCAGTAAAACTGAAAGAGATTCTGACTCGCATATTTTTCCAGTTTGTGGAGAAAAATCTACAAAAAAAATCAGTTTTACTACCCATGTGCAAAACATTACCATCTGAATGGTAGCTGAATGCTGAGGAAGTATTTCCCAATGCATTCTGGGTCAGTATTTGTGGTCACTATAGTAACATCATCGTTTCTTTTCCAGGTTCATTTAGTAGAATATTTCTTGGTCGAATGACACACGCGGCACGTGGTGAACAAGACACGCTTGTTCATGTTAAAGTATTGAAAGAATCACCTCAATCTGATGCTAACAAAGAAGCTTTCGAGGAAGAGGCCATTGAACTGACCACTTATGACCATCCAAACGTGCAAAGCCTTGTGGGTGTCTGCGTTATGGGTAGACCGCTGTGCCTTGTGTTTGAGTGCTCAGATCGTGGTGACTTGAACCAGTTTTTACGTGATTCAGGGTGCAGTCATTATATTATTCGGGAAAGACCCAATTCTTCAATAGACCCTGACACTAAACTATCCAAGCTAGACCAACTTGGTATTGCCAAACAAATAGCTTCAGGGATGCAATACCTTAACGATAGAGGCTACCAACATCGACAACTCTGTACCAAAAACTGTATTATTAGCAAAAATATGGTTGTTAAGGTGGGGAATATTGGAATCGACGACTCCAAGCCCCATACAGCTTATAGTTCACTAAGTGCGTTAGAAAAAGCCAAGTATCCTGTCCGCTGGCTTCCTCTTGAGAGCGTGATGTCAGGCAGATTCACTGACAGTACTGATATGTGGTCTTTTGGTATTGTATTATGGGAAATCTATTCCTACGGTATGACACCTTATTATGGGATGAACAATGATGAAGTCATTTCGTTGGTTCGTGAAGGGGACATTCTCCCGCGTCCCAAGGAATGTCCCAAGGAGATGTACGACCTTATGCAAGACTGCTGGAATCTTGTTCATCATGAAAGACCGAGTTTTCGGTTCATTTACGAGAAAATTTCCGCACTTCTCACGGGCGTAGCAGTTTGAAGGAACACGTGAATTTCACGTGGTCAAATGCTACTATTTTTAGTACGTGACATTACGTTTCATCAGATTATCGTCAAATTTAATTCCTGAACCTCGCTTTCATGTATAATAAAGTTAAATATTATAAAGATTGTAAAATATTTTTCAAACCATTATTAATTTTAACAAAAAATTCTTTAAAATTACAAGAACTTTATTCTTTCGCTCAGGAAGAATGAAGTTATCGACGTGATTTATGAGTAGACGTAAATTCGTAGTTCAATAGCAGAACGGAAGGTGTGACAGTGATCATATAGAGAGAAATATATGCGGTAAATAGATTTATAAATCTTTTATATACGTAATATACATTGTTATCATAAATGTACGAAACAATCATGCTGTCAATGTCAATGTTGTCCAATGTGAATATAGTGTCGACGAACGAGCCAGAAAGACAGTTCGTTGAATAAGGCACGACGCTTCGCCTCTTTCACGTGCGAGTCTCGCACATATGTTAGGAAACGGTGTTGTTGTATCATACCGTTACTTGGAGTACATTTACTTTTAAATGTGTATATTTGGAGAAATATTTTCTAGTCATCAGAAATAAGAATTAGTAGAATAGTAGATCTATCCTCGATGGCTTCGCGATAAGATTTAAAGAACGAGAGGCCGTGAGATTATATTAGAAAAATGTATTTAGTAGTAACTCAATACAAAAGTTGTAGAAATAAAGAGGTTGTTTTCGTTATGGAAAAATTGTGTCAGTTCATAGTAAACTTTTTTTTGACTCCGGAGAGAGAGCAGTAGGTACACAGGTGACATCAATCCCTGCGCCATAAAGTTTTTCGATTTAATGGCACTAAATATCCCAGCGGTAGAAGAATCTATTTATTCTTTGTTTAAGAATGACGAAATTGAAAAATATGCACGCTCTGTATTTACTGTGTTCTGCGCATGCCTTAACTTCCTAACTGCCTCCCACATGGAACAAAGCGACAAGGGACTACTGGATCTGAGGAAGAGAATTCGATCTTTACTAATCATAGCAAGTGGGTTAATCTTGTTAGTAGATGGTCATGTTTATCCTGTTTACAGTTTAGTAGTTTAGT
>WUAP02114442.1:0-16213 GCA_015163945.2 Stichodactyla helianthus | reverse complement strand
AAAGAGAGAAAGAGAGAAAGAAAGAAAGAAAGAAAGAAAGAAAGAAAGAAAGAAAGAAAGAAAGAAAGAAAGAAAGAGAAGGAAGGAAGGAAGGAAGGAAGGAAGGAAGGAAGGAAGAAAGAAAATGCCCAATTCAGAAGTAATGACGATACACTTCTAAGAAGAAAGAAAGTTTTGAGGAAATGTAGTTAACTTTCGCTCAATATGGAAAAGGAAAAACAGCCTTGAAACGAGGAAGCAACGTAATAGATGTAAAGATTGTAGCAAGGGCTTACCTTGAAGAGGAGTTTAGCAGCATCAATAAAATGATTGGCTTTGCGATACCTATTACAGGTTAAGGTTTGGAACTCCTTAAAAGTTTTTGGAGAACCCGGAGAAAAACCCTCAAAGCACAGGAGAAAACCAACAAACAACTCTACTCACATGATAGCGAGTCGGAGTATTGAACCCACGATCACAGCGGTGAGAGACATGATTCCCTAATAATCTAGGTGAGCTTGCGTAACAGATCGGAGAATTCAAAAATGGACTTTTGATTTGATTATTTATCTCTCAGATCTTTTAAAGGATACAGTTCAATAGCGTTCAGGATCTTGTTTTTCTCCAACAGATGTGAAGCATATTTGGCCAGTAGTGTATCGATTTCTTTCACATTGTGTTCCTTAGCCAATTGTATCGCTTGGTCCCATTGATTTAAATGAACACAGCAATCGATAGCCTCTTTGATCTTATTGGTCTGCAATATCACAATAAAGAGCTCTTATAATGCACGTTGAATGGTCGTTTACCACACTCGCGTTAGGCAACATAACTTTACAAGGCTTTTCGTTGCTGTAAAACAATGCGAGTCATGCACTACAGAGCTGGGCTCCAATCTAAGGTTAATTTTTGCGGAGGTCGGAAAAACCGGAGAACCTGGAGAAAAACCCTCGAAGAACAGGAGAGAACCAACAAACAACTCTACTCACATGTGATAGCAGGTCCAGGGATTGAACCTGCGAACCCAGCGGTGAGAGGCAGCACATTAACAGCCTATACCACCCATGTTTCCCCTAGAACTATGAAAAAGATACAGATGTGCTATGCCGTGCCCGCACTAGAGTGCGCATTTCGTAGGAGTGGGAAACAAGTTGGATAGCTACTGCTAATTGATACGGCAATTCGTAGCCGTACTGTAGTTGTACTGCATTGTACCGTAACCGCTTTGCGATTGAATGATTACACGAAAACAATGGGGAGCCTTTTTAATGTTATCTCGAACCGTCCCGTAAACGTGGGTGCGTATAAAATGATGTCTCTATACAGTTGTATACCTTTGAGAATGCGGCTACTGCTTGTTCACACATCCCAACTGACTTGAACATTTCTGCTATTTCCTAAAATGCATTAGGAGTAAAATTTTCTCAGAAATACTGCGTCAAAAGGCACACATTTTACCCCTACATTCATTATCTTAGTAGTTACCTGGTGCCAAGATGCACAGATCAATTACAACTAATCTATTCAATGTGTTGTCCTGCGAGCGATACAGTTGTGGGGAAAACGCGAGTCCGCAAGTGAGAGAGCTCTAAGCTACGCACTTTGCTTAATATCTACTTTCTTACGACCTATAAAGCATTTCGTTTTGGTTAATTTGCAACAAATTTGAGGGAAACTTTACTGTTTTAATGTACAGCGAAGGATAACAAGCTACTCTATTTATGCAAAGTGCCCCTCAAAGTCGATAATAAGAAATCAGTGAATATTTAAAGCAATAGAAAGCTTTTTCCGTGTCTGCATAACTGTCGAAAATTCTCCCAACTCCTCAAGTGATTATATCAGGCTATGCAAACAAGAAAAAAGTTTTCTATTCCTTTTATAAAATAACTTAAGAAGACCGCGTTTACATACTCTCATGCAAACACACCTCTCAGCAAATCAGAACGCGCGTAGCATCTAGTATATTTTACAAAATGAAATGCTTACAGCCAGTAGTTTGTGGTTCTCTGGCAAAGTGTTGACCATGGTTTCCAGTCCATTATAATCTTCCAGCATATAGTAGCATTCAGCCAGTCTCTCTTGGTTTCGTCCCTGCACATAGTACGTGACAGCGTTCTGCCACTTCTGACGATCAGCGTAGTAATCACCTATAGCATTCCAAGCTTGTTCGAGAAGTTGGTCATCACCTTTTGTAAAAAAATAAAAAATTAAACAAAATCATAGCGTTATTTGGGTTAGCCTTTTTTTGTAGCCGTTATTAGTGTCGGGCAGAAGTCTAATAACTGCTGAGGCAGAGACTGTATTTTGATGTGTGAGAAAATTTATGAAACATTACCTCCACCTCCGCCTGTCTTGAGGAGTTGGACCACACGGAACCAGTCACCCAGCTTGACACGTAATTCAACAGCCAAGTCCCTATAAGAAAACACCATGGTAATGTTATGATTCAAGGAATGATGAAAGCATGATGATGATGATGACGACGACGACGACGACGATGATGGTGATGATGACGAAGGTGATGATGACGAAGGTGATGATGACGAAGGTGATGATGACGAAGATGATGATGACGAAGATGATGATGACGAAGATGATGATGAAGATGGATAATGATGGTGATGGTGATGATGATGATAGTGACGATAACGGTAGTCGTGGTAACTGAAGGTTACGATGGTAATACGATGGTGACGATGATGATGGTGATGATGATGATGACTTATGAAAATGATGGAGTTGATGATAATATTTATGACGGCGGTGGCGGTGGCGGCGGTGGTGGTGGTGGTGGTGGTGGTGGTGGTGGTGGTGATGAATAAAATGAGAGAACAACTAAGGTAGGAATCATAATAAACTATGCTTGTGCTTGTCATTCACCTCCTGTCCATTTCCAAGTAAAGACGCTCAGCTTCCTCGAACCGTTTGAAATATGCCGCTACTTCTGCTTTCTTCTTGCTTTCATCCTGATGAGCAAAATTCGCTGTTATAAAAATATGCTCTACTTATATATATCTATAGCTTTTCTAACGGGCTCCCTGTGGCGGTGATACCACAGGGAGCACAGAACAGAACCAAACCTAAACGAATCCAGCCATTGTCAAAAACAAATCATGCAATTTTCTAGAAAGTCTTTTTCTTATAGAAGAGCCATTACTTTTACGACTGTACTTACATCAAGCTTGACTAATCTCTTTACAAATCGAATGCCTTGGTAATCCTGACATCTGACGAACGCCTTGTCAGCGACCTCTAGATCCAGTCTCTCAAGTGATGACTCGGCAAGAAGGCGCCTGGGTTCGTAAAAACGATAAAAGAGATTCAATAAATTGTTGAACTAAGCCTACAGATATTCTAGCCTCCTCCGCACGCAACATTCGCTTTTAACAGGGACCCCAAAAAGAAAAGCGAACGTTGCCTACGGATTAGGCTACAGATATTCAAAAGAGGTCGGCCACTTCCGAATTCTCGAAAAGGATGCATAAAGGCAAGGCTTCGTGTAAAATCACACTTTGTAGAGTGAAACGACTGACTTGTTCTGTTGTCACTCTTTTCTCTATGACTTGTTCGCGGTTCATTTGTTAAAATAAACTTTTAAGCAACAGAAAAAGTCAAAGAAATGTCAGTCGCTCCGTGCCACCCAGCGTGATTTCGCACGATGATTCGCCTTCATGTATCATTTTCGAGAACTAGGAAGTGGTCTATTGACGACACTATTCATCGAGAGAAGATGAGTTCATGGGTGATTACATACCACAGTCTTGGGTGTGGATTATCCTCTATAAACTGATACGCATCGGCAATACCAACTTTCTCCAGCAGATCACGAGCATCACGCAGGGACTAAAAAGGTACAAAACGTTACCAACCAGGTAAGCAAAACTAAGGCCTAGTTCAGACGTATCTAATAGTAGCATTTCGTCCATGAAAAGTGTTCGTCTGAACCAACTGAATTCGACACACAAGATTAGTGCGGTAGGAAATTAAATTCGACTGAGCCAGTCGCACGAAACGACTAAAGATCAGCGTTGACTCAAACGTCGAACTTTTGTCGAGTCAAATGCAATGATACTAAGGAGATTTCGTATCACTGTGAAAAAGGTCGCGGCACGGTCAGTGCCGTAAGCATGCCTTGCCGCGACCGTGACGTTTTCGTGTTCGTGCCGCGACCTTTTCACAGTCATAAAAATTTGCTCTAAAAGCTCAATATTACAGCGGCCTTGGTTTTTGTTAACATGTGCTAACATTGAGCTTGTTGCGAACGGCAGAATTAAATGCGGCGTTTGAAATAGACGTCAAATCTCATGGATTGCAGTCGACCTTAGATTGGACGCGACAAAAGTTCGACGTGTGAACTCGGCCTAAAACGCGCGCTTTCCAAGTGCAAACACAGGCAATATTACACGATTCCGAGCGCGCGCGGACTCATAGAAAACCGAATTTCCTGAAGAAATAAAAATGTTGTTGTGACCTCTTTGTTTTATAAAGAGCATTCACCAGTTTCCATACATGGTTCACTAACCAAACACAAAGCTCTCGAGCGAGGCGTCAAGGTCCGGTAACCTTAGTTTCAAAGGATTATGCAAATATTCCCTTGGAGCCTCGGCTGAATGCTTTGTGTTTGACCAGTGAACCGATGTATGGAAACTGGTGAATTGTTATTTAAAAAACTCATGAATAATTACTGAGCAAAACACAATAGAAATCAGTGACCATGAAGGAGTTTTTATATCTGATATAGGATCGTCTTCATTTGCATAAACTTTAACTTGGATTTTCTCTGCCAAATTTAGTTCATTCCTCAAAAATTCAGTAGAAAATGAGTACATACCTAGACGTTTCTTAAGCCATCTAAAAAACGAGCAGCACGTGTTTTATCAAGTAGCAAAAACCCTCGGCTACGCCTCGGGTTTTTATATTTGATAAAACACTGCTGCTCGTTTTTTAAATACTACATAGCTATGGATTTGCCTGATATAACGAGCGCTGTCATTGGCTGTAAGATGATCACGTGTATTAACTAAATCTAAATGTATTCTGAGCGGGAAATAACCACTTATTTCCCGATCGGGATACAAGTAGCACGTGAAAAGGAAAGATAAAATAAACCAGCACACAGCCCAGTGCACGTGATCAGAGCATGATTAATCCCGTGGCGTGATATCTTGCACGAATCAGAAACAAGAAAGCCGATGAAAACCGCTTCAGATTCCAGAGTCCAGAACTTTTGTTTACTTTTCGCTTACTCACTGAATAAATTCTTTTTATTTTCTAAATTGGCTGGGAATCATTTCTCTGTCGCTGTATAACAAAACACTTAATGTTTTGTTTCCCTCGAGATCAGACATTAAGTGTTTAATGTATCACGTGGATAGTAAGTACTATTATACGGCTGGATATTTTTACTCTTCGGTTTGTATTTTGACTCGTGAAAATATCCAGGGTATTGCACAGAGATGCATAACCTCTATGCATCCTATCTAGGCCGTACCTTCACTTCCAAGTCGATCATATTCTCCTTGGTTGGATGGTCAGGATCCTAATGAACAAGTCAAACCGATGGTTACTATAGACCTTTACGACATAAACATGAAAATGAGGCCTAGGGGCTATCAGAATCAAAAATAGAGGCGAAGTTGACTAGCAATGTCTTTTCATCTCACAAATTCCGTACAGCTGAACTGTAATAGGAATGTTACTTGACTTTCCGTGCACTTTTCTTCAGATTATGATTATAAACACAGCTTTACTGGCTTAATACGACATTCTAAAGCCAGCTGCAGTACCATCAAGGTTTCCATGGACTGTTCGCTGAAAATCTGAAAGTTTTGATCCAGGGATATCTTCTAGAGAAACTTTGACTTCACTTCCGCCATAACCCCCGTCTTTCAATTTACGTGATGTGAAGTCATGGCCCTTAGACCTCGTTTTTATGTTTATGTCGTAAAGGTCTATACAGATTAATGGACTATACCAAGTGCGCCCTCATCAAGATATGAAACAACATGATGTGGTCACGACTGAACTACCAAACTAGATTTAAACGAAGGATTCAAAAGTTGACATCACTGTCGAACACGGTTCTCCGAACATGCGTCGCACAATTCGAACGTTTTATTGTTAACCGGGGTTATAACACAATTACTGACCTTCATGACTTCATCTAACAAGACAGCCTTCACTTCAAGATCACTGAACTGACAGATATATCCTGAACTAAGGATTGGTTCCTGTTTAAAAACAATGAACTTATCCTTACTTTGTGTTTTGTTGGAATCTAGGTTCACGATAGAATCTTATGATGTTATTACTGTAGACGCTGTGAGATTCAAGGAGAATTCATTTCCCTCGTCCTGAAATGAATTCTCCTATAGAATCCCATAGCTCATCTTAAAACTCGAGCGCTGATTGGCTATTGAGGAGTGGGAACTGCTTCGTCAAAATGCTTTGTTATTTTAGATTTTTCTACTCTCCTGAGAATAAAGAGACAATTGGTAAAAATTGCCTAACAACAGAAGCCTAGAAGCCACTCAAAGCCTCTGATAGTGGTAGTAAATTACGCCATCATGCAAACGGCCTATTCGACACTGAACAGCTGAATTCAACGTTACACAGGTAGCCCGCTCACGCACATAAAGCCGCTTAACATGCTCAAGAATTGAGCTCGAAAACAAACCAAAAAACTTAGTCTGTATGCTTTAGGATTCAAGATAATCTCTTTTCCCGACTCGGGAATTCCACGTGGAATCCCCTCCCCAGCATTCCAGATTCCGTATCATGGGTTCAGATCTGGATTCCTTGATGGAGAGGAGGGGGGGGGGGGGGGTACTTGAAAATGGTACAGCTTGAGTAGTCATTAGTATCAACAATACTTTTACCTCTGGATCAAGGTTTCTGAATATATACATGCGTGTCTTTTCCATCATAGCAAACAGCTCACTGTTATCCTACAAGAACAAACACAGAAGCAAAGCTAAAACAGGGCAAAGCTAAAATCACGTTACCATGACGACGCAAATTTTAAAATCAATTAAATTTTTCAAATTTTTTTTCGTACGATTGAAATCGCATTGAACAATGGGATCAGAAAAATCAATGCAATATACACTTACATCAGCCCATTTCATGTCCCAGACATCTTTTCGTTCAAATTTCAAGTGTTCACCAACTACAGTTTCGTTTCTTGTTGGGTCGATTCGTCGGGCTTCCTGTGTTAAAGATCAAATCAATCCTGGTGAGTTTGCTAGGGGAGGGGAGAGATGGATCAGGAGAAAGCCTCAAAAATAACCAAAACCACACAAAACACAAGCATCTGGCCCACCATTCTGCAAATTTATTTTATCAAGGAAAAGGATTTCCATCCTAAAGTAATTAATTACAAAGAAAAGCGAGTACAGAATTGGAAAGATCATCAGTGATAAAACAACAATTTGCCTTTCCGAAATTCAACCGGGGACTGAAAACGAACTCGTGCCGCACGGAATTGTGGGGATGAATTTGGGGACAAGATTAAAAAGTGCCGCCATCTTGCATTGGATTCTGGGATTGATTTCGGGGACGAGATAGAGTTCGTGCCCATTCTTTCTTTGAATTTCGGAAAGACGAATGGAATCTGTCATTACTTACCAAGTCAAAGAATGTCAAAACACCGGAGATATCGATGATAGCAACACGACTACAGAATAAATAAACCGTAACAGCTACAGTTACGACCGACTATAGTGAGAGGTATAGCGGATTTCGTACAAGTGTGATACCGTACAAATCACAAATGATCATCCTATTGTATAATACTTACGATGATGAGCAGTTAAGCGATATCTGATGTGGACGGCAGTTTAGGACGTGTTTCATCTCCAGAGCCAGTTTAGGTAAAGAATAACGATGGATTGTCCCTGACTCACGACCCTTCAAAAAACAAGAAAATGGGAAATGAAATAGGAAGGAAAAGGAAGTAAAGGAAAGTAACCTTTCTCACGCAGCAGCCTTATTTATTCCCATGAGAATCAAAAAGTTTGTTTAAGCCAATGAAAACTCGCTCTGAAATGCTTGAATGCGAGGCTGGCCAACCAAAAACGTGTTGTTTTAGTTAGCATGGCCTGTGTTAAGAAATGAAAGGAAAAAGAAAGGGAAGAGAGAAAGATATATTACATAAGAGAATTCAGTTGAGAACGATTCCTAGATCACCTCTCTAAGGAAGCGCAGTTAACTTTAGGTATCTAGGACCCTCCATCTCTAGTTATACTCACCACAATAAGCATTTTATCTGATGTACAAACACAGCAAACTTGATCACGTGTTGGCTGCAAGATAGAAAGATATTAGAGCAGTTTTCTTTATGTGTGACGTGATAGTGTCCTGTCAAAGCATCTTCATTGGACGAGCAGTGATGTCGCGCACTGTGATTGGCTCGATGGATGACGTCATTTTCGTACCGTGACCGTGTTGCGTGCAGTGACGCTTCACAGTCCTACGAAAACTATTCTATGTATTTACTGTCAGTGTAATAGAGCGTTTTCACTCCTTGTCACCTGGACCAAAAACCAAAAGACATGGCATCCATGTTGGTGGTCCAAACAAAAGGACCTAATTAGAACATCCTTTATTTAAGGTACACCAACAAGGCCGCCATGACGTCACGTGAAAACGCTCTATTACGCAGTTTATATTAAAACAGTCTGCACATGAGTGATACTGATAATGAAAACCATGTTGAAGTCTAACAATACAAGGGACATATCATGTGACTAATGAAAGCATATTGTCACGGCTAACCATGCTGTACCGTGACCGTGACGGCCCTGTTGTAACCACGCAATGATATCGCGCGTTGTGATTGGGTAATAGAATGGCATAAAATCTGAAGCTTTTTTTCAAGAATTCGCACTAATCCAAATCAACAAAATTTGACTGACAACGAAACAGGGCATGCCGCAGCTCTCAAAAAAATCTAGCTTTAATCCGGGAACAAAACAGCGCATCTAGCAGCTTTGCAGTGAATAAAATATAACGTATTAGTAATAGTAGACTCACTGCTAATGCTTTCTTGATGTCCTTTATGCCTTCCCCTGCACCAGACGGTACATCATCGATATGAAACATCCTGAAAAAGAATTGAAACAGCCCACAAGTGAGTCATGCAAAGAAGGTGGAATTAAGGCTCGGACACAAGATGCGACGTTGCTTGCAACGGGGAAATCGCTTCGCGTGTCCACCAGTGCAACTTTTGCGAGCGACGTCGCAGAAGTAGAAACGTGTTCTACTTTTACCGGAGGACAAACGATTTCCCCGTTGCAAGAAACGTCGCAGGGAACGTCGCATCGTGTGTTCGAGCCTTTATTGAGAATCTTGCATAGACCTTTTCGGCTGTGACGTAAAGTTTTCCTATTTCAGATCACGTGTCATTCCCTTGAGAATTATGGATGTCATCCTCTTGAAAAGAAGACTCTTTGTTTGAGGTTCATCCATATTAACGTATCTTCTCAAGCTTTTACCAAGAAATAAAGGAACAATACCCAAGGGAATGACACGTGATATGAAATGGGAAAGCATTACACCCAAAGTAAAGAGGTCTAATCTTGGGTACTGAGTAGGACTTGCAGTTTTGTATACAGGTAACAAGCCATCTAATACGGGGGACCAGGGAGGGGCAAAGGGGGGCTGTACCCCCCTCCCCAGCTATATATATTGTTTTATTTGATCAAAATAATGGATTTACAGTAAAATGAGCCGTTTTTCCGGTCAAGCCCCCCCTTATATTTTTGGCTGGATCCGCCCCTGTCTGTGCAGGCTGTAGACCACCCCCTCCATTAGCGAAAGCCAGACGTTGAGAGCGCGTTACTTTAATTAAGTTTATAGTATAGAGTCTTGTATACAGACACCAAGCCATCTGTGTAGACTGTAGACCACCCCTTCCATTAGCGAAAGATAGACATTGAGAGCGCGTTACTTTAACTAAGTTTCTAGTATACAGTCTTGTATACAGGCACCAAGCCATCTGTGTAGACTGTTGACCACCCCTACCATTAGCGAAAGCTAGACGTTGAGAGCGCGTTACTTTAACAACGTTAAGTATCACGGTGCTTAAAATTTGATAAATATATTTTTATATTTATATTTACACACGCCTATTTCTTAATACAGATTTGATATTTTAATAATAGCAACTTATTTTCTAGCTTTCATAAAAGCCAAGTAGGTTAAATTTAACAAAGGATTTTTTTAGTGGTATCTTTGGTTTGTCACATCACCCAACATAGACCTTTTCTGAGTCAGACGAACATGGTGCATTGTGGTCTAGCTTGGGTACAAACATCTATCGTTCATAATATAGTGTATATGGTGTTGTTTGAACCAAAGCTAGACCACAATGCACCCTATTTGTCTAACTTGAAAAAAGGTCCACGTTGGGTAGTAAGACCTGATTAAAGATACTAATAAAGACGTCTTGGGAATGATTTCAAACTACCTATATGTTACTAAAGATCCTCTTATATGAAACAGTCCCCTTAAGGAACCCTTCCATGATGGGTCAGTTCGATGCCATACCCCACCTACTGTACATTATTCAAGATTCACACAACAGTTTTGATGTATTATTAGTTACATGTTAACTGCTAAAATGTTATAAATTAATAATGACAGTGTTTTATATCCTTTTATAGATTACGCCATCCAAATTAGGTGAGCCAAGAAGCATTATAGTGAAGGCACATTAAACAAGTCCCAAATAGTGAGTCACAAGGAGCTAACATAGTTCTTACCTCAGGCGTGAGAGGCCAGAGGATTGGTCACCAGAATCATCACTTCATGACCAAGAAAAACAAAACCAACCAGTTATTGGTTAAATTGGAAAGTCATGTAGGAAATGAGTATTTAGAAGATGTTTATGAAGAGAAGAACATAGTTAATCTAGAGCAGATATCTTACATGATCACTGAACATACTTGATCATTTTATATATGAACATGTACAAAATATACAAAATGTTCAACAAATAGTACAGCTACTTCTGTGCACTGTTCAGTTATAGAAGTACGCAGGAAGTGAAGAAAACATGAAAGAAGTATAGGGAGAAACACAAACTGCAGGCAAGTTTTTCTCCTCACTTCTAATGAGCTATTTCGACACTTCCTGTGTGCTTCTGGAACTGAGCAAAGCACAGTTGAAACTGTTATACTTGTTTTATAATATAGAAAGAAAAACGAAAGAAGTTTTAACATTCCTCCAAGCTCTTTTTCTTTTACTGAGCACAGGCTTCTGCCAATCAGAGCATCATAATTTAGTTTGGAAAAGCCATGTGAATAAAGAAGATGAAAAACCCATTGCATATAGAAGTGCATGTAAAGAATACTGAAGAATGGATGCTGGATTTGAGGTGTAATGTTCAATTGAATACCAAGAGCAAACAAGAAGATACATATACTGTATTAAAGGAGAGAAAGATGAAAGAGATGGCAATCACTAAGACATAAATAGAGGATATTACATGGGCACGCGGAGATACGAATTTTATCTTCGAGTGTTGATGATATCTCTCACGAGTGAGTGCAGGGAATGAGTGAGAGATATTCAACACGAGAAGATAAAATTTGTATCTCCAAGCGGCTATGTAATGTTCTGTTTATTATATAGATATCGATGAAATATCAAGGATCAGAGAAGAATTTTAAGGCCATTTGTGATTGGTTGATACAAGGGTAGTCATGGCAACGGTGACATCTTCACATGTGAAGGATAAAAATGATATCTTCACTGTGTACGGAGTTTTAGAAACAGGAGAAATCCTGGTATTTCATTGATATCTATATAATAAAAGGTAATTCTGAATGAATATTGTGATGTGATCATCTTCTTGATACAGTCAACACATGTATGTATAAGAGTGAATGGTTTAAACCCAGGTGTAAATGATGTGGGGTGTTTGTGTGATCGTCTGGGTGTATAGTGTAGTCTTGAGAAAGACATCTGATGTTTCAACAACCATGTATGGTAGTATTTGATATTTTATTTAAAAATAAAAATTGATTAACATTTAGGTTTTACATGTATTCTTGATTGACTTTTAATCTTTAAAATTAGATCAGAACTTTAATAAAAATAGCTAACAGGTTAAAGTGGTCTGAAATACTAATTTATCATTTATATATTAATATCTTTAAAGAAAAACACAGAAACATAGAAACGTAGAAACATTGACCAAAGAAGGCAAGGCAAGATTGCGGTAGAAATCCCAAAATTAACATGAACCAAAAAAATCCTAATTGAATAGTTGGATGGATGGATGGATGGATAGAAGGGTAGTGGTTGGATTGAAAAGTGGATGGATGGAATGGATGGAATGGATGGAATGGATGGAATGGATGGAATGGATGGAATGGATGGATGGATGGATGGATGGATGGATGGATGGATGGATGGATGGATGGAATGGATGGATGGATGGATGGATGGATGGATGGATGGATGGATGGATGGGTGGGTGGGTGGATGGATGGAATAATGCATGGATAAATGTGGATGGATAACCAGATGGGTTTGGTTATCAATATGGTTTGGAGTAGTTTACCTTTCTCTGACATCCTTACGACGTGATGTAGCCTGGATTTCATGTGCTGTTAATTTCTTTGGACTGCGATACTGCCAAGTATAAAAAGCTTCTTTTGATGATGCAACTACATAGCTATGAGTCATAGCAACAAACAGTGGCTCTATAGATAAACAACAATGAATATATTACTTGTTTGCTAAGTACTTTTCAGGCTAGAGGTTTGGTATTAAGGTATCATAATGTTGCAAAAGAGCTCAATGATTTTTTCTCATTTAACTAGAGTTTTCTTTCCTCTGCTAAAAACACAAATTAGATTTGATAAAAAACAACTCTTACTGAGTACAATGGCCATACATAGCTCTCAACTGAGCATGAGGGCCGTACCATAAGTTATGGAGTACTGAGTTTTTTCCCACTGCCTTATGGCCCAAGCACGTAGCATGTGGGCCATAAAAAAGTGGGGAAAAAGGAGGTTCCATAACTTACATACGGACCGAGCGAGGTTTGAAGATGTTTATGATATGGGAAGGCGAACACAAAAATAAGGCTGATAGTCCATACCATAAGTTATTGACTGCATATTGACCAATTAGAATGCATGAAATTACCTTGCCACATAATAACATGTTATGGACTGCCTTATGGTCACAGTGCATAGGGTCCAGGCCATAAAAAACGTGGAAAAAACGTGGTTCATTAACTTACGTAGGGCCGAGCAATCAAGGTTCATAAGATGTTTATTATATAGCAAGGCAAACACAAAAATAAGGTTGGTGGTTAGTAGCATAAGTAATGGACCACTTTAGATGGCCAATGACAGCCAATTAATAAAATTCCCTTGCCATACAATTATAAGTATTATTAAAACAGTCTAGGAAATAGTCTATTTCTAATGCAATTGTTCTGATTAGTGAACAACCACATCTCAATTTACCTATTTCTATGTACTTTGAGTCCAGTGGTGTTCCAATAGCATTACAAAGTACCAACACATACTGTGAAAGAAAGGTACATGATCAAAACTGTTTGACATGTGCTGATATAACATCATTTACAAACTTCAAGCATGATAAATTATGCATTAAACTCGTCTGCCAACAGATGAGCTTAGGGTTAGGTGCAATGCATGACTGACATAATATCATGACATTTTTAATGTTTTCTAGAAATGACCATTTGACTACTGTGTATCAACTTACCTGTCCAGAGGCATCATCTGCCTTGGTTGCCAGCACACAGTGATCACCAAATGCTGAGATGGACATCAGGTTACGAACAAACTTCACAAATTTCTGCAGTCAATGGCAACATAGCAAATTAATATCTTAATCACATGTAATCACACTTGTCTAGTACTCTGTGGACTAAATACACACTGTAGGGTATTTAAGAAATAATGGTTGGCACTTAAATATGGAGCCTGTAAAAAGGGGGTCTCTGATGTTGGTTTGTCACTAAACTATGTAAAGCACTCATGTCATCTTTTAAAAAAGTTGAAACATTGCAGTCAGTTTTTTGTTGAAGACATAACATAACAAAATAAGGTAATCTTGGATTTTTTGTATGTTGCTGTCAACATTTCGCAAATTTGATGTCAGATGTCAACTTTTTAGTAAAAAGGAATGTTTCCATTTCTTTTAATTAGTCAATGTCATTTGTCGATAATTATTTAATTTAGCTGTGATAATTGTTCAATTTAAAACAGATTATAAAGGACAGTATACATCATGTGATGTACCAACCTCTCCATTCTTGGTGTCCCAGAATATAACACAGTGTTCAGCCCTTTCAGGTTTACTAAATGCATATACCACAGTGTTTGAAAAATATCCCCACTGAAAACAAAATAGCATTTAATTAAACAAAATGCCCGCTTATAGTTAAAATAGCCAAAGGCTTCACCATTCAAAAATATGACTTTCCAGGGGCGGCGGAAGCTAAAAGTATTTGGGGGGGCACTGCAATAAATAGGTTCTAATAATGCGTGATAAGGCAACACATGAACAAAATACAAAACCCAGAGAAGAGACAATAAGTTCAGTTTGTAAAAGTCATAGGATATAGAATTTTTAGTCGTTTATGATTAATGCAAACTAATATTTTGTGGGGGGGCCAGTGCCAGCAGCCACATCGACGGAAAAAATAAGTTTTTGCCCAGCAAGTGTTGCATTCAAGCACTTCAGAATGGGTTTAGCTGGGCAAAAAGGAAACAGGTTTTTATTATCATGGGAATAAATATGGCTGTTGTATGAGAAAGGTCTACTGATTTGATTACTTGATTTGGGTTTTCATGTAACAGATCAAACACAGGACATGTGCTGTTCAGTATTACACTGTATACTATGATATCATGGTTTCACTATGATCATACCTTGTAGTTAGGTCTGATGTTGGCAAAGTATATGAAGGAGTCTACTGCCAGTGCAATTCTGAGACTTCCACCTTCCCAACAAGCTGACATGATCTGTTTCCCTGGTACTTTGAGTGTGCGCAGATGCTGTGGTATGACCAAAATTGTTAGACACATTCTTAGTCAACATGACTGTATGAGTCATATAACATTTAATGTATTAGTTAAATAATGTACAGTTATAATAGCAATTTTTGTACAACTTTGAGAAACTCATTGGTAAACATGCAGTGTCATGTGACCATGATGGGGCCACCATGTGCAAAAATGCTGGGGGAGGGGTAAAGAATAGCCCACTTCCAAGTTCTTGAAAATGATGCAGGAAGGTGAGGCTTCATGCAAAATCATGCTTGGTGGCACAAACAACCGACATTTTGTTGACTTTTTCTGTTGCTAAAAAGTTTTACGAACACGTCATATAGAAAAGACTTACAACAGAACAAGTTAGCTGTTTCACACCACAAAGTGTGATTTTGCACAAAGCCTCTTCTTCATGTATCATTTTCAAGAACTTGCAAATGGCCTATTAAGCTACAGCATTTTCAGTGGATGAGTAATGATCTTACAGCATACAATGAAGCTGCTTCGGTCAATAATCTATTTTTCCCCAATAATGTGATAGTCCTAGGTGTACCTTGACCTTTTACAGTCAAAACTAGACAAAATCTAGTTACGCATTCCCCCCCCATTGTCTTGAATGAATATTAAATAAACGACAAAGCTTCTAGTTGATAAAAATAAACTGCTTACCTCCCCCTCAGGTGTATAGAATTGCACAACATTGACATCCTTGTCCTGTAATAATTATAATACAAGTTATTCAAGTGACTCATAAGCATTACAATTGTACTACAAAAAAATGTAAAAGCATGCCTTGGATATTTGGGATAAGTGATCATAAAGAATAAGATTGGGGAACAAAATAATCCTAATTGTAATTCTTTTGAAATTCTTGTATATTATAGACCTATTTAGCTTCGTTTGTTTGTTTACCCATTACAGACCATGTGATGTCACTCTTGGGAGTTGATTCTTTCATATACTAATTAATTTTAACATGTTCATCATTAAAGAACAATTCCCAAGAGAATATTATGTTGTCTGAAATGGGTAATTTGCATACAAAGCTAAAGAGGTCTATTGTCTGTGATTACCTAAACAAAATATCCAATAATTGAGTAGGTTAATTCAAATGTCCACTGTTGTGTTCTGATCTCGGACATCTTTATTACTACTACAACCATGTGCTACATACATTGGTATATTATATCAAT
>WUAP02114441.1:0-32655 GCA_015163945.2 Stichodactyla helianthus | reverse complement strand
GGGCTTCTCTTTTCTCTTTTTGAAATATCTTTACGTAGTTTTTCTAAGTCAGCGTCGAGCGCGAGATCCGTGTTTGAAAGTCGGTAGCGGATGTCGTTACGCGGGAAAAATGTACAGGGTTACCGATACTAGTCTAATGGATTAAGGAAGATTACTACACCTTCGGTGTTTGTTTACCTTTCCTTCAAATTATGCTTTTCAAAATAACTCCCGAAATATTAAATAATTAAAAAAAATTTTTTTTTTCAGAAAGATACATCAGCATACAAACTTTTATATCCTTTAATTTAATTATTTTTGAAAAATGTTGCCCACGAAGGTCTCCAGTAACCTTAAAACTCTAAGGTCAACCGGATCAATAGACATATAAGATTTAATTCAAATATTGCGATGCCCTTACTAATCTCTTTCTTATCGCAAACGAAGGACAACTTCAAACCTGGTCTCTCTTTTATATCACTGAAAAAATCAAATTTTCATTGCCTTTAAACATAGCTAGAATTTTGACGTCACGGTTTTCCGAACGCGGGAGCTGAAATGAATATTCATATTTTGGCGTTTTCTGTAGGGTGCCAGCCTCCTACGCAAACGTCCTTAGTGTGTATGCGTGACTCTTTCAAATATCAATTTCACGATTAAATGACGTAGAGCTGTTGAAATACTCAAATAAAAAGGGCAAACACTATAATGAAGAATCGGATTTCACGGCTGGGTTGTGGAAATTTTCGAAGAAGTGGTATTGTTGTTGTACCGTTCGGACTTTGTAAGTTTTACTGTTATACTGTTAAGTGAACCTTGTCTCCCTTGGGGTTTGAAAGTGAAATTAGCACAACTGCCGTAGCCACAGAAAATCTCCCAACTGTTCAGCGAGTACTCATCACTCTACTTCGTTACTACAGTTGTGAGTAGGTCATCATGGAAAAGAAATTCGCAGACGGTGATGACAACGCTATGTTACAAGAGCCTGGAGTAACGTACAAGAAGGAAAAAACCTTGTTTGGAAGAACAAGTATTCTCGCTCTTGTTGTACTGCTTATCGGCATTATTTTGCTTATTGTTGGCATAGCATTGATTGCAAGCGCAAAGAAACCAGCCTGTGTAGCTTCCAACGATTCTGGTCGGTTTTGCAAGCTCTCCGACGAAGCTACTCGAGTTGGCCTTGGTGAATTTATCGACAGAGTAAAGAAGACTTATTACAAGTATCATAAATACAATGTTGTTTATGACCCAGATGTCGGGAATGACGAATCGGCGTTTGAGCGTGTCAAATCTGAGTTCACGCCGTATGATCCAACACCAAGATTTATCAAAGAACGTACTGACGTTGCCTGGCTTCTTCTGAAAGAAATCAATGAAAAGACCATAGAAGTAGATAAACTGAAGCCACGAGAACGCAAAGCGATCAGGCAAGTTAAACACTACCTCAAGCATGTATTTGGTCAGCCTTATGATGTGAACTATTACGCAGGTGACTGGATGTTGGGCCCGAATTTATTTTGTTGGCAACCAATTTGTTACATGGGTTATAGTCTACGCAATGCTATTCTCTACCACAAGCCCTTGGATTTGAAGGATGTGGAACTGATCGTACAGAAGCTCAGAAGCCATCGAACTTCTATTGATCAGTATATATCGAACATGAAGCTTGGGGTAGTCAAGGGGATGATACGAAGTGTGGACGAGTGCAAAGCAGGCTACAATGCTATCTCCAGGAATTACTTAAACATATCACTCTACAATGAAACTGGTAAGTCTTTGAGTGAATCTTTATCAGTACTAAGGACTTAAAAATGATCTTTATATAACGAGTGACCCAAGAGGTCGCATGGCTTTTGTGTGACAGGTGACAGTAGTCTGAAACGGCAAGCCCTTTTACTAAACACAGATTAACAACTAGCTTTATTTTGAAACCTAAATCGGTTCATGGATGATTATGAGTGTGTTTGCGTGTGATTTGGAGGATTTTTTGAAAGATAAGCTTCTTATTTTTGACGAAGAATCTTTCTTATCACGAAAAAAATCAATGTTTTAAAATGCCTTTGTCTCTATTTGATTGGGATAAACACGAACTCTCTTCAAATGCGTAACACTCAGGAACTTACATGGAATAGGTAAATTTACAGTGAAGAGAAATGAAGTTTTAGTTTATTAAAGGCAACCAAAGTGAAGCGTGCAGCAAATTACTCCAGTATCGCTGCGAGTTCCAGATGCTTTTAAGCGATTAATCTAATCAAATTAGATTCCGAAGCACAGTTGAATATTCAAGCAGCGATGTCATGGTGTTTGGCTGGAACTCACGGGTCACGAAAATGAAAATATGAGACCGGTCAGTAATTACTGGGATGGAGAGCTGGTGCAAATGGCGTAAGGGTGATTATTTTTCATGTAAACTCGAAGGGGATCGATCAATTTATGTTAGATATTATCGGGGGAGGGGATGTGGTTGGGAAAGATGGTCTCCCGATTAAAACATGCACTAAAAAAAATTAAAATACACCAGCATCCCACCTCTAAATATTGACTGGTCCCTCAGATAAAATAAGCTTTGAATTCGCAATCGTTTCGGTGTATCTCTGACAATGGTACTAGTTGCTTATTACGTAACTTGTGAGCCATGAGAGGAAAGACTGGGGACGACATTAATTATCCCCGAGAGAGGTCTGCAAACGAGTGGGTTTATGAAAAACCTGAATAAACGACTATGCTAAAGAATGACTGAAATCCCAGCACTAATAAACGACCATCTTCCGACCGAATATTCGCTGGAAAAGATAGTGGCATACTCATTAATCGAACACGAGAGCAACCCTCCAACCGACCATCGATTAGAAGGAAGGGATGACTTACTAAGCAAATACAAGAGTAACCTTCCGATCGCCATCGATTAGAAGGAAGGGATGATTCCTTCCTGACCGACCGCAAGAGTAACCTTCCGACTGACCATTACTATTAGTTAGAATACCGATGGTTTTTTGATATTTCTTGACCTCAGTGCGCCCCTGCCAAGGCGGACGGCGACAGCAGTTTTACTCACTAAACGTTTCTCATCAGATTACTTAGTGAAAAAACATTCAAAATGGAGACAACCTTTTCGAGTGGCACCAGTAAAAAGGTTAAAATAGCTGCAATTGTAGTTGTTTTTGGACTTGTTTTCTTCATTGTTGGGACAATTTTTCTCGTCATTGGAATATCTAAGGCCAAATGTGGTGATACGTCGCCCATTATGTCGTCCCAGGATAAAACGTTTTGTGGATATTCTACAGAAGCGAAACGAGTTGGTTTTGATAATTTTATGAGCAACGTAAAAAAGACGTACTACAGACTTCATCCATTTAACGTATTCTACGATCCTGATCTGATCAGAACTACTGATAGAAAAGGCGCAGCTCAACGCGTAAGAAACGAGTATATTGCATTCGATACCTCGCCCAAAGTCATAAAGAAACGCACAGATACTGCACTGAAACTCCTCGAAGAACTCAACAACTTAGGACTCGTGGAAGAGAAGCTCAAAGCCCGTGAACGCAAGGCTGTAGCGCAGGCAAGACACTACCTGAAGCAAGTGTTCGGACAGCCTTATGATGTGAATTACTACACCGGCGAGTGGATGCTTGGACCTGATCTGTTCTGCTACAAGCAGATTTGTCATTTAGGATACGGCGTCTTCCATGCAACGCGATACCTCAAGCCAAAGAGTTTGGAAGATGTCGGAGTCATTGAAAGCAAACTCAAGACGCACAAGGCTGCAGTAGAGAGATACGTGGAGAATATGAGACTAGGGGTGAAGAAAGGAATGATACGGAATACCGAATCTTGTATTGCTGGGATAAATGCAATGAAGAGAGCGTATTTGAATATATCGCTGTTCAATGAAACTGGTAGGTACTGTGAAATCAGAGAATCAGTGTGCAAATTGCAAGCAAAGGTAAGTTCTTTCGTTTGTTGAACGAGGGAGTGGCTCAGAGCTCAGAAAGGTGTTTTGGTGGAATGTTTTTGCAGGCTCATTGGCCGAATCTGGCCCCAAGAACTAATAGAAATTTCTGCAATGAATACTACCGCTTGACCGCACTTTATCTCAGTCTTGACAGTTTGATTTATAACAATAATAGAATATTCTTCACCTTAGCGCTCGGTATAATTTACAAGAATACAAAACACACGCGCGCTGTAAGTTATCAACCTAATCCAGTCAAAATAGTTTTGGAATGAGAAAGTTCTGGGAGCTTCAACTGTCTTGGAAACCATGTTTTACATACATACGAAATGACAAGTAGGCCTGAAGGAGCGATAAAATGTCGGAGTACATATCTGCTAAATTCAGTTAACAATGTCGGATCAACCATTTATGATTTTGTACGCTTTGTGGGCTAAAATGGACTGAGATGTATAACTGATGTGTGTGATTAATACGTGTAGTATTTTATCCGGGTAAATTCGCGCCGTTTGAATAGCGTCTCAAAAGCCCCTGATGTCATTCGTAACTTGAAACTCGGCCGTTTCCTTTCGCCTTATCAAAACCTTTGCGCGGACTTTGCCATGTCTCTTTATAATTTGTGTTTGCAATTCAAGATGTTTAAAAAAATTTAGAATTCCGACATATTTTTGCTTGAGATGTCTAGGAAAACCAGCCGACAACCAAAACAGTTCATGCCAAGATAAGAGCGAAAAAATAAACTAATGTGTTGATATAGATTACAATGGTGTCTGTATAAACATGATAGAAATGGTTGGGTATCTCTCTGAAAGGTGAAAAGTTACAGCATCAAGAGAACTTATCGTTCCACTGCTTCATAGTTACTGTTGCTACGTCCGAAAAGCCAAAACATTTTATCAGGTTACGGCACCAAAACAAATGTTGATTGCTAAAAATTATCTATAGTTTTGATGGATGTTGGGAAGATTCGGCAATAAAAGCTGTGTGAAAGTTCCCTGAAATCGAGAGGTTTGTGATGTTGTTTGTCGGACCTGCCGTATTCCTCTGGGAAAACCGTGACGCCCTGCTTGGTGGAGCTATTATTTGAGTGGATCTATGAATCCAAGTCACACGCACACACACTGCATTCTTAAATTCCATATATTTAATATGAGCGAGAAGCAATAGACCTTTTTGGAATTCGCCGAATACCGCTGTGTTCCTTGATAACAGACTCATTTCTACAGGGTTAGCCTCATTTCAGTGTGAAAATATGCATAAACAACAAAGATAGATCGAAGAATGCACGACTTTAACAATACAAACACTTTGAAATTCCACGGACCTAAACTGAAACGCGTGAATATTCTACACAAAAACGGGGCTAACCCTGTATAGCGGAGAACTCGAAACTGGAGTATAATAATAATAATAATAAAAACAATAACTTTATTAATGTGTCAATACAATCAAGTATGAGGGAAAATTCCCTCCACTAATAGGAGACACCTAAAACTACAAAAAATATCGATTGCAAAAAAATACTAATAAATTCTATAAAATCTATGAAATACTAAAATAATATATACATCCTTAAAAATAAAATTGTGTAAAATAGAAATTTAAAAATAATAATTAATATATATAATACACACATATATATAATATCTGATTCTGCATGTGTAATTAAGGATATGGAACCTAGGAATTGCATAGATAGCAGCCTTTGCAGCTGTCAAAACACTAGTTAGATCTTTTTTATCTTATCACATCTGTTCCATTTGATGTCAATAACAATAATCATTCTGTATCTGCATTTTAGGCGTGTCTCAAAGTAGTTCCTTGTAATTATGAAAAAATCTAAATTGCAACTAGTAATTGCATGAGATAATCAACAATTTAACAACATTTTCATTTCAGAACATGAAAATCTTTAATTTCTTTTTAACACGGTGTAAAGAAAAAGCGCACTCACCGGGGTACGGCGCCAAATCATCTGACACCAACAGACAAATGTAGAATAAATATGAAAATTACTATTCAGCGTTCTAGAGGAGACGTCAAGTCATATCTAATAGATCTTGCGTGGCTTCGGATTTTTGACTGGCACTCTTACTTCGTCATCTTATTAATTTTCGCATTTTACGAAATTCTTTCTTGATATGCGGGTAATCAAAAACATCTGGTTGAACTATCAAGTTGTGTTTCGACCGAAGTTGACAGTATAATATTGGTATCCTATAGCTATGATGCGGGTAAAATCCCGGTCCTATAAACCTTAGATGGGGGTTGGGAAGGAGGAATATACCCATGAGATTTCAAGGGCCGTTTACACTGGCGATTTTTTCTGCGATTTTAGCTGCGATTCACCTGCAATAAAAATCGCACATGTAATCATGAGTGACGATTTGAGTGCAAATCGCCGCAAAATCGCACTGAATTCAAACATGTTCGAAACGGCGATTCATCGGCGACGTGAATTTAGAAAATCGCCTTACAATCGCCGGTAGTTTACACGCGCGATTTTGCATCGCAGCGAAAATCGCTGTGCTTGTCGCCGAAAAAATCGCCCGCGTAAACGTGCCTTCAAATAGGAATTCCCTTTGGTCTTGCTAAGTGAACAGTATGGTGTTTCTTAACTTGCGCGCACTTCTCTATTTGTACGTATATTTCTCTCAATTTTTTAAAGTTTTTGATGGATTTCCATTTTTTAGGGGTACTGAAGGAATGGTACGCACAGCCGCTCTTGGACTTAAAATATTACTCCCAGATCTCTGAGGACATGAACAAAAAATGGAAAGAGAGCCATAACGACCGTAACGTAAGCGAGTCGATGAAGGAGTATTTGATCGAGTACATTGGTAAACCAATCAACAAGATGATAAGGTATGCGTCACGCTTGTCTTCATTGTCACGAAATCTGTTGTCGTCACGCAAGTAGGCGATAGCTCTTAGTTTTAGTTGTAAAAAGTTGTCATGGTAACTTTGATCTGCTGTAATCAATAGCTGTTGAGGTCTGTCACTCACTCTTACTGTCAGGCAAGTATTTAATGTCACGGTATCTGTCACTACAGCTCACTTTTGCTGTCACGGTGGTGTTCCTTGTCACGCTTGCTGTCACATTACTCAGTTTGTTAAGAATACTTCCCTGTTACATTTCCAGGTATCTCAAGGAAGAACATTTTCCTCACTGCGTCCCCAGTTCCGTGGCCAGCGGTCTAGCTGGTCTACCCGTGAAATACGTCTACACTAATGGGGTCAAAAATACTTCTTGGCCAACTGATCCGACCCTACCCTACACAGATATGATTTTAAATGGGACGAAATCATATGAAATGATCATGCCTTACTTTACGACCAATAACATGACGCCGACTGAGGTCCACCAGTTGGGATGGAAAATGTTAAACATTCTATATCCAAAGGTATTTATGAAAGAAAGAAAGAAAGAGGGAGAGAGAGAGAGAGAGAGGAAGGAAGGAAGATCGATTTATGACTGACTGACCCACTGACAGACTGCACGAAGGTTGTGTTGGTAAATGATAAGATAACTAGGTGGGCAGACAGGGAAAAATAGAAGGCAGAATGAAAGACTACAAGTAACGAAATGACTAAAAGGAACTACTTTATAATGTCATTCCAGTGGCGGATATCACAAGTGCCAGTGATTGACGGAAATGTAAATAAGACAATAAGTATCATATTGACCCGATAGCCTCCTTTGTATGATGTTTAGAACAAAAAACATGTTATTGCGGACTCAACTGTAATAACAGCTATTAGAAATCTCTGCGCTAACCATTTTCCTCGCCTACTTTTGCGTTCAAAGGTTGTTGAGATTGCAAAACAAGTCACAAAGGTTCACAACGACAGCGACGTAGCAGTCGAAAAGTTTCGTCAGATTCTTAATTCGTCTGACAGCTACTTTAACGACGAACCGATCCCCAAAAACGAAAGTGACGAGACTGCTCACCGAAAATGCAGTGACCTGGCGGGTGCAGAGAAATACTGTCCGATGCGATGGGCAGCTATTCAGAAATGGTTCAAAGAAGCCAGAAAAGTAAGAAGAAGAAAAATGAAATCTCCATTGTGTTGAACGTTTTTTTTTCTTTCTTTGTTTTTCTGTTGTTATCTTTTCTCTTTTATTTTTCTCTTCTTTTATTAGTGTCTCAGTTTTTCGTCTTCTGTCTTAGAAAAGTGCTGAAAAGCATTCGAAAAAATTTGAAAATTTAAACTGATTCAATAGGTGATGAGTATGTTAGATCCTAAGATAGTCAAGATGTTTTACTTCACTGGATCCAAACACACGACTCCAAACTGTCCCATCGATTTAAGACCAGATTTGAACCCATCCAGCGGAGCCCAAAGTTATGACTCCAGCGGTAAAGCTTGTAGCGTCAGTTCAATCTACAACATACCGTTCTTTCTGGGGAGAATGGGACCGAGATTCTCCGAGTGGAGCGTCAATGCTCACGAAGCGCGACCTGGTCATCATTTACAGGTGTGTGCGCTATTTGTTATCATTCATAAGCATTGCGCATACGTTAATACTGACTAGAGAACATTGCGCACGCATTAGTAATAACTAGAGAACATTGCGCACGCGTTAATACTGACTAGAGAATGTTGCGCATGCGTTAATATTAACTAGAGAACATTTCGCATGCGTCACCTTACGTATACTCCTTCTATTGATGATTTCCCTGTACAATCTAACATTTTATTCCTGTTTTTGTTGTTGTTTTAGGTGCAAGGAAACAACGAACACTTCCAAGACAGCTGCGGCGGTTCTATTGGTTGGTTAAATTCAGAAACATACTACACGGCATTCACCGAGGGATGGGCGCTGTATGCCGAAAACCCGCTCATCGCTGAGGACACTGACACCTACAAGAACGAGCCTATGCAGAAATTCGGCATGTTAAAATGGCAGGTATGAGACTTCTGTTCCTTATCTTCCATTGATTTACATAATGCGCACGCCATGAGGTAAAATGTGCTGTAGTGTTTAGAAGAACCAGCTTCAACGACTCAAAAAACAATGGAAAATTCATCTAATATACTGAAAAAGTGAATATTCTATTATCTCTTCTTAGATCTGGCGGGCCATCAGGCTTATCGTCGATACAGGACTTCATTACACAGGAATGACAAGGGACGAAGCCTTGAAGATGTTCAACGATAAAGCCTGGGACGGGACAGACTTGGCGCAGAAGGAAGTCACACGATACCAAAGTGACCCAGGCCAAGCAACAGCGTACATGATTGGCCAACTGGACATCAAGAAAGCAAGAGAGTATGCTACCAAAGAGCTTGGCAACAAGTTTGACTTGAAGGAATTCCATTACCAAGTGCTATCCCAGGGATCCTCGCCGCTTGGATATCTAGCAGACCATATCCGTCGATATGTAGAGTGTATAAAAGATCCTAAGAAAACTGGATGCGAAGAGATTCTCTCGCCTACAAAGATGAAGTCAAGTTCTTCAGGTACTGGAGGAACAGATACAAAGGTTCCTATGCCAATCTTACGTCCGCCCAAGCGACACTACATTTAGATTGTTAGAGTTCTCATGCGTGAAGGGATATAATATTACGCATGTATAGTGTAGCAGATCTACCCTAGGAGATGCTGATCGAACGAAAGGAGTGGACTAGATGAAAGAAAATTACATAATCTTGTGCGTACTTGGCTTACTCGTGACGTTATGGCCGCCATGTTGGATAAAGATATCCTCAAACATGGCTTCTATGATACCTCTTTTATTTCGAAGTAATTCAGACCGCGGTTGTTTTATTTAAGGAGAGGTGAAACATTGAAAAAAGCATATCGGAACTGAGTCTATCTTGCGCATTTTGTCTCCTCCTCGACAGCTTTTTCTAGGTTATCGATTGAATAGAGAACTGATTCATAAGTGAGATAGTGAGCCTTGATTATCAAATAGACGGAATACTAGAACGATTGGAATCATGTTAGCCTAACAATGATTAAAAAGCAGCAGTTATATTATGCTCATGACTGTATAATGACATTGAGTTTTTCAAGTTGTATTTTTTATATAAATGCATTATCAATAAACATCGGGTAATGTTCGAAGTACTGTTAATACCCTCGTTCGTTCATGGCCATCCATGGCAAAGCGAATTGATGCATCGCACCTTTCTATAACGACCACCCTCTTATAGCGACCACCACTGATCCAAAGCAACCGAACACCATATTTCTAAATATCGCCATAGCTAGACCTTTTCACATGGGAAAGTTGTCATAGTAACGACCACGCCATCTTTATAGGAACTACATTCTCAATGCAATCATCATAGTAACAACCTTTTCTCTACTCTTTCCATATTTTAATTCAATTTACCTGAAGGACGAAGCAGCTTTTTGCACTCGAACACAGAATTTTGTTGCTTCTTCATATTTTGTTCTTATCTGGAACCAAGCTCACAACTTTACTTACACACAAGATCTACAATAGAAAATTTATTGCATACTTTTGAACCACATATTCACGTGCTTGTATAAATTTACATAACATTATGATTTGTTACTATCTTATAAAACTATGAAAAATGTTCGTGCTGTTTAACGACCTGACATCGAATTATTTTAGTTTTCAGTAATGACTCTTTGCACGACACATTTCTTGATTCTTGGCTAGTTAGAAATCGTATTTATTTTTACTAGCTCAGGAAATTGTTATTATTTTTGATGGCTTTATACGAGAATCATATCAATATTAAGATGTTTGTCATATTTCTGCCTATTGACCTTTTAAATATAAACACTATTTTATAGTCATCGTCATCATTCAGGTCGGATCGTCATCAACGCCATAGGCAGCCCAATCTCTGTTTCTGAAATTATTTTCATGTTTCATATCTACATGTATGCTATCTATTATCAAATTAAGACTCCTAAATTCATTTAAAAGAATCTCTTAAACTATAAAATAACTTTATTCTTGTGAGCCACGAGTGTTGTTTGGTTGGTAATACGCCACGTTCGATATTTTCAAATTCAGACTTGATAGCATGGTACTTCATGTATGTAAAACAGGCACTGGGCTGCCTGTGTGCCTGTGATATAATCATCGTCATCATCATCATCATCATCATCATCTTCGTGGCCATCCCCATTCTACATTATGACATCATCGTCAAAGATTACAGAATCATCAACATGATGATGGCATTTTAACCTCACGTCGTCATCATCATCGTCATCATCATAACGTCATCCCCTCCGACGTCATCAGAAGAGGATTATTATCGTATTGTCATGATAGTCATTTTTAATTGTGACTCACCATATCAATACTGATTACCTTCGTAAACTTTCCTAGCAAACTGTGCTATGTTACCTGATCCACACTGATCATGATCGCGTCACACATCACTATCCACAAGAGCGTTAAATCTATCAAGGTATGACTTGAAGCTCTCAAACTCATTTCGTCCCCATGCCTCCCACACTATCAGTTGGTAGCGTTCAGTGGACGGGTCTTGATGGCCTGGGAACTGGTTAGACAATTGATTGCCGGCATCTTGTCTGCGCAGGCGCACTGGCTCCAAACGGCGAAGACATGCAATCTGGAATAAATCAGACTTCTATGAACTAAAAATCCCAATTTTAGAAAACGTTACGCCTAAATGGCCTTAGGGCTCCAGGTTTCTAGCCCCAGTTACGTGGGATTCAAGAGGACGTTTTTATGATGGCGTCATTTGACTACCACTACAAGAATGCTTTGTCAAACGCTTTGTTATTCAGATTTTTCTACTCTCCTGGGAATAAAGAGACCATTGGTAAAATTTGCCTGACAATGGAAGTCACTCAAAGCATTCTGGTCTTGGTAGTTAAATGATCCAATCGTGCAAATATCCTATTCTACTCACCTCGGTAAAAATTGCATCAGAAGACGCGATAAAACCGCGTGTTCTGATTCAATTTCCAGTTTAGTGGCAGAAATCCCTAGAGTTTTAAAACATAACAAAGATATTCCTTTCTTTACTAACCTTGTTGCTTCCCGACTGAATAATCTCATCAACTTGACCAGTAGCATAGTTCAGGAAGTTATCACACTTGAGTTGAGCGATGACCTCTCCATAAGAATAAACCCTTGTTTCAGGATCTACATTGATCACAATCACATCGCCTGTTCCTCTCCCCACCCATAAAGTACCTCCTATCTGTAACACCGCCATTACTTTGTTCACTGACCCCGTCATGACGTGAAGTCGTGGTCTTCCTGCTGGTGACCGCGACTCCCTCGACGCTGTGGGCTTACCACCGTGCCGTAGAGACTTTCTCTTCCGAGATTTCATCATGGACGGACCCCTGGAAATCGATCTGGGCTTGGCATTAAGTGATGTCATAGATGCTGCTTCAATCTTAAGGGAGGCAGTGCTTTCTCTTCGATCTTTAGCGGCTTCTACTATTAATGCTGAACGATTTACTACTTCGAAGGCCGCTTCGTCGTTATTGTTTTGGGAATCAATGTGTTTTTCTTCAGAAGTGATTTTGACTTCTGGCGGCATGATCAATGCGTCGTTCAAGGCTTTAAAATCAGCGCTTTGCATTGATGTTTCGGAACAGCAATCGCTGTCAACCGATGTCCCAGGTGAGCTATTTTCGGCATCGCTGTCAACTTCCTCTCTCATTGCGTCCACGTCTGCAGTATTTGGTTCTGGTTCTTTTTCTGTACTAAAATCTGACGAACTTGGAAGATCAGATTCCTCGGGGTCTTTCTTGGGTGACGTGCTTCGACCCCGGAGAGCTTTAGATCGCGATAAACCTCTGTCACCCAAAGCACGGTCAACTAGTGTTTTGGCTGCTTCGGTACCGCTTGAACTATCTTCAGGGTATGGTGGTGGTCTATCGGTATCGGCTCTGTTCCGCCAGCCACGAGGTACTGTGTCCCCTTGTCTTTTAGCCTCTTCCTCGCCAATGTCTACGGATTCTTTCTCAGAGAAACGTTTGCAGACGTTTTTCATGACTGGCTCATCGACCTCCAGATCAAAGACGTGCGTCAAATGGTGAGTGTTGACATCCCATTCAAGGATCTTAGTGGATCGCCGGTCGATACTCCACACACGATCTTCAGACGCAACCATTTTACGAATGTGCGCGCGCTGTGACGAATAGACCGGAATCTCTTTGATGATCGTCAGTGTCTGTGTGTTCAACACAATAATATGGTTACCACATCCAACCCATAGTTCTTCATTATCCTTGGTGAGCACCATGCTCTTCGCTGGGTTACTGCTCTGCCCCAGGTTAATCACCTGTATATCTTGCCATTGCGCCATCTCCTTGGAGATGACGTCATCGCTTTCGTCAAAGCATCGTTTGACGTCACTGTGGATATTCCTGGAGGTTGCGACGCTATCGTGAGTGAACACGATTAATGTGCCGTTAGCTAGTGATGCGTAGACACGGTCTACCTTGGTGTCAGTCTGAAGATGAAAACAAGAAAATGAGTTGAAGACAGAAAAAGGCGTGAAATGATCACGTGATGCAAAATGGCGGGAAATGATCACGTGATCTCATACAATTAAATTATTTCTTCGATAACATTATGAAGGATTTGCATCTATTATGGGGTTCATTTTGAACTTATCTATAACAAAATGGTGCCATTTCTTTTTGCCCCCAATGTGTCTCGTCATGCCCTGAGAGGTGCTGAGCAATATGGTTACTTTTGCTCACCTTAACAGCCGCCGAAGGTTTGGCTTCTTGTGTCAGCAATGCTAGCACTGGGGCCTTGACAACAAAGAAGTACAACATACTGGGAAGATGCCAGGAACGCCTGCCAAAGACTTCAATCGTACAGCCCTTGAAGACAAAAATGTTACATGAATGTTTTTAGTTAATATATATATAATAACACCTAAAAATGATCCAAAAATACTGAAGGAAAAATTGTTCAGTTCACGCTCCTTCAGTTTTCCCACTGCAAAAATGGTCACTTTTCAAGTGAGATGTAAAGTTATGACATTAATTGATAGTTTTGGTTTGGTATCGACTGTTATCTTGGTAAGGCGACAGCTGCTCAAAAATGGGACAGCGGATTTCAACAACGAAAATCTTACGCGCATAATCAATAACATATGCGTTGTGATTGGCTAAGCGAATGTTGCTAGTTCCATGTAACCGTGCTGCGTCTACGTTGCCATGAAATCTACTTCCAGCGACACCAGAGAAAAACGTTTGCGCATGCGTTAATTTAACCGATGTTTACAACAATTTAAGAGAGTTTCAGTGTGAAAATAAATGCTCATTTTCTCCGAGTATACAAAAAATTTCGGTGGCATACTTTCGTGGGACCATATAAATAAAGAACATATGTAAAAATTAGCCTTAATTTTTAAGAACTGACCTTAAGTTTTGGCATTTTGTGAAGTCCAGTTGTAAGACAAGTGTGAAAGTAAAATTTGCATATTTTTACAATAGTGCGAAGACGTTTTTAGCTAATTTCCATACAGATTAGAGCATGCGCAGACGTTTTTCTCTGGTGTCACTTCCAGCACTTTTCTTTTTTTTGCAAAAGCAAAATTGAATTTGTGTCAAAGGGTTTGAATTTTACTTACCTCAGTGCCGAGCCAAGTTCTTAATCCAACTCTTACCATACAAAGTACTCTATGCCCAGGACAAGACTCATCCTTGGAATAGAAGACCCCAGTATCACAGTTGAGTATGCTGTATTGACGACGATCTCGCTCACGACTCCACAGCAACACAAAACTATTGGAACTGGATGAAGCACTTTGGGAACTACTGGACCCTAGTGATAATGATCCTGTTGGATATTGAGCACAACTAGGTGTTAGTCAATTAGTGGAAGTATTACAATATAGCACTTTTTAATTCAAAAAGTCTAGAGAACTCTACGTATTCTTTGAGCCAACACTATGAATCCCGCATGAAGAGCTTCCAGCATGAAGAGCGTTCACCGTGCGAGAGGTACGTGGGAGCCGAAGAGTCTATAAAACTAAGGGAGCTAAAGAATGTTACTGAAAGTGGACCCTGACGTCCCTACCTGTTCCTGAGTGGACCAGTCCATAAACGGAAGTGATCTTCTCCAAGACACCTTCTTCCGGTTTAGGCATGATACGATAATGACATAAAAAATCTGGTTCCTCCATATCGCGGAGAGTCTGCTCTGCACTTGGTCTTTTCTCGGGCAGTTCGTTCCACGATGAGAGCATGACTGCCTCGAGTTTAGGCAGCTGACTGTCTATTTCATGGTCTTCAAGCGACGGACGGACGTTACGACGGATTGCTTTTTTAATGTCAACTGCGCTTCTGAAGTCTCGAAAGGGTCGCAGGCCAGAAATCAACTCGTACAGAAAAATGGCAAAAGAGAAAATATCCACCTATTAAAAAAGATCAAATTATCAAATTACTATAGTAACATAGCATGTACAGGCAGAAAATGTTGGAAAAATAACAAAATGAATAATATAGACCGAATCCACTCGGGTGTAATATTTTCCCATTTCAGACCACGTGTCATCTTCTTGGGAATAAAATTCTTTGCTTGAAGCTCATCCATATTAACGTATCTTATCAAGCGGTACCAAGAAACAAAGGAATAATACCCAAGGGAATGACACGTGGTATCATTTCAATCGAAATCATGATTTCTGACGAGAGCCCGAAGTAAATCCGAAGCAAATCCGAATTAAATCCGAAGAAAGTCGAAGCTCGCTTATTCACCTAAGGGGCAGACAGACCAAGGAGATTTGTTTAAGCGCAGTGTCCATATTGAGATTATAAACGCTTAATAAGCTGAAACGCTTTATAGCAAGCAACCTTGGAGCAGATTTCGTATGTCTGTGAAAAGCTAGCGGCAAGAACACGGTTGGGACACGGTCAAGGTACGGCAAGGCACGTCAAAATTCTAGAAAACATCACGGTCGCGACAAGGCAGGCTTACGGCACCGCTCGTGCTGCGAGCTTTTCACAGTCATACCAAATTTTCTCTATACGCTGCCGCGTGACGCTGGCTAATGTGGAAGTATTTCTGACCTTCTCATCGTATCCTATCCCTGCTCGTATCTCAGGTGCTTGATATCCTGGTGTTCCCTCGTCACCAGCAACACCTTGAGGTGTAGCAAAACACGAGATACCATAGTCAGATAACTTGACGTTCACTAGATCATTCTCATCCAGTGACCAGACCAGAACGTTGTCTGCCTTCAGGTCTCGATAGATGATGTCTGAGTCGTGAAGATACCACAATGCGCTGATGACCTATGAAGAGTGGATAGGATACAAGTTGGTACCTCTAACATGAAGTCTGCTCTCTCATCAGCAAAGTGTTCTTTACTGACCTGGTAAGCCATCTTATAAGTCAGTCCTCGACCTAACACGCTGTCTTTAGTCTCATATTTGACAGGATTAATGGGCTTTTTCTCCTTGTCTCTTCCTAATGTCATCTCTTCAAGGACGTTCGCTAGGCTTCCCTGGGGAGCTATCTCCAGTAGAAAGCACAGCGGATGAAGACACACTCCCAGTAACTTCACGACGCACGGATGTTGTAAGTGGCACAAAACTGCAACCTGAAAAAAGTTTAATAAAAGGGATGTAGAGAAAACTCGACCATTCAGCGTGAAAACTTAACGTTGACAGACCTATTCCAGACCACATGAACTTTCACTTAAAAAAACATTAGCAACAGACCCATTCAAATACGAACCTCTTGTCTCAAGTCCCAGAAAGCACGGACAATTTTAGTTTTCTCCAGCTCATCCTCCACATTTTCTTCTTGCAGAGTGAATTCCCCTCGAAACACGCCTGCTCTGCGAATACTAGAACCTTCGCTACGCCTTCCTCTGAACGAAGGTCCTGAGGCTGGTCCTCCTGTGGTGGAGCCAGTTGACGCTCCACCGATACCGCTGTCCAAAAGATATCTAAGTAATAATTAAAATTACACGTAATTTTTCGTTTTTGTTTGAAGTAATCATGGTTTTTGTCGTTGGGAGCATTGTTTGGAAAACGTTTCGTCCTGTAGAAAACGTGCGGTATCGCACGTCTTGTCTTCAAGCACTGTGATTGGATGGTGTGCATTGACGAGTATTTTGATTGGCTCAAAGAGAAAGCCATTCAAGTGTCAAGTCATGAGTTCTTCTCAAAATCAGCTTCATTGAACTACGTAAAGGTCATTGCCTCGTGCATCGCCTTCTACACAAATTCTCCTCATTTCTCTTAATGAATACCTATAATATGCCCGAAATTACCCACAAAAATGAGCAAAAGATAATTCTTTTTAATAAATATTAGTTAAGGAAAATGGTCAAAATTTGTTACCTTGTTGTACGAGTTGAATGAAAAGTCTTGACTGCAATCTCCATATCGTCCATGACACCTCGAAACACCTCACCAGCACCTCCCCCTCCCAATCGACTGACCGCATCAGTTTTGTAAGAGAACTCTCCCCTTTCCACTAGCAGGTTCCGGGGGAGGTCAGTCATGAGCAAGTCTGGAATGAGCTCGTCTAGGGAGACTACTGTCTCAGGATGATAGGGGCAGTTGATGGTAGCGAAGTTAAGAGCGGCTGCGGCACAGGTTGGGAGCGTGAAGTTGTACGGACGCATTGGCTGTGTACCGCAATGCTCGGTGGGAAATTCCAGGGAGCATGAACGGCGGAGAAAGGACCCACGACGAGCAAAAAGTGTGGTGCATTGTGGGCAGGGTATCAAACGACGCACCAACGGGTAGCCGAAATTATCTGTGTCATCAAGACCTGGAAGATATATAGATACTCACTAGACTTCATATATCTATACCTTGGTTCAGTCACGGTAAGGTATTGACCGCAACCTCAGCAAAACTGAACACAGACAGCGCGCAAGATTACTGCTGATTGAATAAGAATCCTGTACTAGTGAGGGGGCACCGCGTCACGCTACGGTAACAAAACTGTAAAATATTTTAGTCATTCAAATTCTTCTCAATCTAAGAAAATAAATACATAAGAATGATAGTATAAAGGTTCGGACACACGATTCTACTTCTGCGACGTCGTGCACAACAGTTGCACGGATGGAAACACGGTGCGATTTCCCCGTCGCAAGCAACGTCCCATCGTGCGTTCGAGCCTTAAGAAAATCAGGTTTTCAGTTACTTCTAGACCTACCCGGATACCACTCTGAAATCAAAGCATCCACTTGATCAACAATGAATCCCATGACAGCAAAGTCTCTCAGCCCTGACCAAACTTCTATGGATATTCCTTCGAATTCTTCGAATCGATTACGACCAGCGTGGAGAGGAACCTATTACGAACAAATCAGGCTAAATTTTCTTTTGGTATAAATGCTACTTAAAGGAGTTTCGAGGCAATGCTTGCGCGCATACTTTGTACGCACGATTTCTAAATGCACGCGCTCAGCGATGACAGACTAATGCGACAGTAATATGGCATGAATTTTTTTGAATGGAATCTTATATCTTTTTAAGTACCATTTACATACCAACTCCTTGTAGGACTGGACGATAAAGTGTCCTCCTTCGTAAACCACACCGATTCCCTTTCTCCAGTAGATCATGGAGAATCTTTCTTCTTCAATCCCTTCACTGTTCCGCCATCTCTGTAACGAGACCATCAACCTCGTGATAAGACGACTCCAGAACCCACTAGGGATGTACGCCATTTGATAGTTACGTCTGACTGCGTCAACAGGGTTTTTGGGTAGCCCATCGTCTTCTTCGTTATCTTTATCAGGCTCATTGAATTTTCGTTTCTCGTTCTTGCGAAGGTCGGGGCTATACCGCGGTAGTGATTCAGCCTTGCGTCCTGCATCAGCGTGATCCGTAGATGAACGAGTATGCCTCTCAGTTTTTGCACGCGGTCTTAATATTCCTCCCATTCTGTAGAGTTTATCAAGCTGCATTCCAGGAGAGTCAGGGGGAAGCATCGATGGAATGAGAAGGCGATCTTCATCAAGGGCAAGAGCGATTTCAAACCTCTCCATTAACTGCAGATACTGTGATCAAATACAGTATACCTTAGTGTTCTGATGGGTACCTGAGTTTCTCTCGATCCAGTGCCAAAAGGTGGGAAAGACCTTCTAAAACTCAAGGTTAAAGGGGATTTTTTCCTAACATAACTATGATTTTACGGGAGTTGTGAAAAAAAAATTAGAGCAGATTTCGCACGACTTTGGAAAGCTCGTGGCACGAACACGGTCGTGACATGATAAAGGTACGGCAAGGCACGTTAAAATTATAGAAAACACCACGGTCGCGGCAAGGCAACTGCTCTAAGAGAAAGCTACGTTTCCTAAAGGAATAGTAGGAATACCTGCAAAATGAACTGTGCTGGAAATCGAGGGTCTTTCAGCACCAACGCCACGTTACTTTTCCACATGATTCCATCTCTGATGAAAGGATTACGTTCCCTGACAGTGACGATGTTAGCGATCAGATCACATACCCACGATGGATCGATAAAGTACAAGTTATTTAGTCCTCTAAGCTGATCATTGTAGTGTAGAAGAACGCCGTTTTCATGAAGAAACCGGGTGGCTGTACAAAAATCAATGTTAATTAGATTACTACACTCAAACGAGTTTAAGATCTAGTTCCAGTCGAGTAATGCGCAATGTGTAATGAAAGATGTTGGGGTTGGTCAGTGTTACCTAGATTGAGTTCTTCATGGTCCAAAATGTCATTGTCTTTGTTCTTGCTGGCCAATTCGAGGATCTCTTCCTCTAGTAATATGGGAGGTTCTCCCATGGTTCTTCTCCTCTCTGCTTCTTTCAAGACTGATTCTTGTAACTGGATGTAACTCAAGGGAACCTGAACAGAAAATGAGTTACAAACACCATCCGTCATTTTTCATCACCACCACAACCACCATCATCATCACCCCCCACCACTGCTATCACACCAAACCATAACCACCATAACCACCATCACCACCACCACTATCACCACAATAACCATCACCAACACACTGCCATCACCACTGCCATCACCACTGCCATCACCACTGCCATCACCATCACCATCACCACTGCCATCACCACTGCCATCACCACTGCCATCACCACTGCCATCACCACTGCCATCACCACTGCCATCACCACCATCACATCGATATCACTTGGTACCACCACTATTCATGGTTGATGTGACTCACTTGTTTTCCAATGATGTTTTCTCCTTGTTCTTTGGCTTTCGTGGCTTTGCTGTATATCATCTCTCTCAGTTCTGTAATATTCTCTCCTGTGGTTGCCGATACCACAACATTTCCTACAATCTTAGGGAATCCTTTGCTATCTGCATATTTATTCATGACCATTTGTTTGAGTTTGTCAACATGTGTTTCACGGGTCTTCTTTGGCAGCATGTCCAGGTGAGTCCCAACAATGAGAACATCAGAAAATGGAGCACGTGCCTGAATATAACAAGAAACATCAGTTACTTGTGAGAAAGTTGTGAGCCTATTGTGAGCATTTCATAAGCCAGTCATGATTTAAGTTTTTAGAAACTGTGCATGCTTGGAAAATTGATGGGAAAACAATGGATGCACCTTTTTCTCAGGAAAAAAAATTTCATCCATCTGGTCATGCCTAATATTTACAGGCATTTTTGGCATGCAACAAGAGAGAATTGATACAGCATATAATCTAGATACTACAAAATCAATTTTGATTTACACTAAAAGCACTCAATGGCCTGGGTGCAAGCAAAACCAGAGGTTCCTACATAACCATGTAATATAATTCTAGGCTGCCAGTCACTTAATAGCCAGCCTGGTTTATAATCAAGTATAATCAGTCTTGCTGGTTATTTTACCTTAATGTTCAAGAGCCATTGCCGCAGACTTTCAATGCCTTCTTCACCAAGTGTGACATTCCATACACCCAGGTACAGAGTACTGGGAGAGAGGAACATCTGGTGTGCAGCGTAGTACACACTCTGACCTGCGAGATCCCATGTGCTGAAGGCAATGGTAGGAGGACCAGACTGAATGAGAAAATGAAATATATTGTCAATCAAGAAATGGAAGCCATAAAACTGGGAAGAAAAAGATGAGTGTGGAATGAACAGATTTCTGATCTCATGCAAGGTCCTTACGGTTACTAAAGTCAGGTGTGCCTATTCTGGTAACTGGTTGGGCAAAGTCTCATGCAATATTGGAAGCTTGATCTTGATTGACAGTGATTGGCTATCCAGAACAATTGTGTCTGCTTATTATCTATTGTTTATTAAATCCTATTCTTGACCCCAGAGCCTGGTTGCTCTACTGCAGTTTGCCTCTGGGATTGAGAGTAATTGAGTCCATGGCAGTTGGGCTAGATTCCCCAATTGCTAAGATGGCAACCCCTACTGCGTCAACGAGAGTAGAGAGTTGGAAGAATGGATAGAGGAAAAGCATCAATTTTACCTGTGACATGAGTCTGGACAATGGAAACCAAGAGCCAGAATATAACTGCATATTCCACTCATCAATCACAATTCCTACAGTAGAGATATTCTTGGGAAGATTCTGACCTTTGAGAGCTGCAAGAAGAGTCGTTTTACCATATCCCTGGATAATGAAGTCGTTACCATAAAGGATTAGAAAGCTTTGAAAATACAATGAGTTTGGAATAAAGCCATTTGAGAGCCACATTACTTACCTGTATTCCTACCACCATCAATTTCATTCTGTAGTATGGGACAGACTTGCGCAATGTAGCTCTTAAAAATGCCAAAGTATCTTTAGGTCTTGCTCCTATTGTTCCTGTATGAAGAAACAATTAAAATGGTGAAATTTAAGAATCAATGGAGAGCTGACGGTTTGAGGACAGATAGGTGTGGAACAGGAAAAGGACTGAAAATATTAGACCAAACACATTTATGTACAAAGGTGCATATCTCTTTTTCATCCTTATTTACCTGGTCGGACATGTTTGGGCAAACCAGTCAAATTCAGGTTGTTCAACCTGAGCTGCCAACAGTCTCTCAGATTCCCAAGTTGTGGAGGAAGAGTTTTCAGTTCAATATTGCTAAGAAAAAGAAAACGAAATATGAACAAAGAGAATTGCAGTCAAAATAATTTGATAATGATTTTGATGAAGATCATTAAAATTTTAATACTTAACATGTTTCTGCTGCTTTGACCTTTTGCCCCAAAATAATTTGCTTATGAACCACATACACAATCTACACAATGCATATCACAAGCTCTTACTTGCTCAAGTCAAGCTCAATTAGATTTGTCATCTGACAGACAGACAATGGAACAACTTGAAGACAGTTATCATTGAGGAATAGTGTCTCAAGGGTTGGAGCAAAGAGAGCCACTGGAAGTTCTGCATCCGTTTTGAACTCCTGACCATCATCCTGACTGGGAGTCTTGAACAGCCTTTGACGAAGTGTGTTGGTTTGAGCACCATCTCCTGACATCTTTGCAGTTAACTGAAAAATTTTTTAACAATATTAATATGACTTAGCAAGAAATTCGACACATTATTAAGTGTCATACCCTTGTATTTTTGTAAAAAATATGGGCTAATTCAATAAACTATATGCATTGTACAGTAAGTGGTTGGGAAGTTGTCAATAAGGTGTTGGTAAGTAGCTGGTTGACACCATACTGACCACTTACCATACTGTGCAATAGTTCACAATAGCCAAAATATGATACATCAAATTTGTATTTACTCCTTAGAGTATAACTGCAGTTGTTTATGGATTTGACAGGGATCATTAGTGCTTTGATGTTGTTGCATTCAAACTGTCATCCTTCAGTAACAGATGATGTTAGAGCTGGATGATACTATCATGGGTGGCATGGGTTGCGTAGCTGTAAAACGCTTGCCTCTCACCACTGTGGTCCAACAGGTTGGGTCACTGGTTTGAGCCCTGTGGACGCCACATGTGAGTAGAGTTTGTTAGATGTGTTGTTCTCTCCCTTGCCATGAGGGTTTTTCTCCAGGTTCTCCGGTTTTCCTCCCTCCATAAAAATCAACATGTGAGCTGAGTGTTGTGTGCTGTAAATAATGAATGTAGTGGTAGTGTGTGTAGAGTGAACATCACAGAAGAGCCCCTCACAGGGAGTGATGGTTGTATAATATGCCTTTTACTATATTTCACCATTTGATGAAATCTACTATGAAATTTACTTTGACAGACTGGAATATAATGCAATACCTTATTGTGTGACAAATTTAGCTTGTGCAGACTGACACACGTCCAGTTCTTTTCTACTGGAAGGCTTCTAATACTGTTATGGCTTACATCAAGATCCTGAAGACTGTTCAAGTGGCAGATATTCCAAGATATACTGTCCAGGTAGTTGTTCGACAAATTCAAGTACCTCAGAGAATTGGCCCAAACCATTTCCACATTGTAGTTGAACACTGTCAGTCGATTATGGGAAAGATCAAGAGTTTCCTGAAAATAAATGAAAGAGATGAAAATTTAGTCATTTTTATTCTGTTTGACCAACAAACATCAAACTATCACCAGCTTCTTAATGATTGATAGAGTAGATTGTATGACTGTAAAAAGCTTGTGGCACAAACACAGTCAAGGTACCCAAGGCACATCAAAATTCTAGAAAATATCACAATTGCAGCAAGACATGCTTATGATGCTGACCATGTTAGAAGCTTTTCACAGCCATTTGAAATCTGCTCTGTCTTGGAAGGTAAGACTACAATGTATGTCAAAATACAGTGTTTAAAAACTTTCACATTAATTTGACTATTGAATCAAATAAATTGTTACGTTAATCAGTTATGCTATGGTACTTACCAGGGGACATTTCCAAGGCATGGGAAATCCACTGAGATTATTATGGTGTAAAAACAACTTTACTAATCCTGAAGCACTTTGAATTCCAGGTGGTAAAGATGAGAGGGAATTATTGTTTAGTTTCAAGACCCTTAATGCTTGGCATCCCCAACTTTCACTAAAGTCAGAACAATCGTCATCTTCTAGACTGGTAATCTTGTTATGTGAAAGGTTAAGTTTTTTTAATGTCTTGATTTGGAAGACTGACGATGGAACATAACTCAACTGGTTCTTCTGAACAAACAGTTTCTCTAAGCTAAAATGACAAGCAATACATATAATTATGTTTTAAATATATAACCTTTATTTCATATTTATTATCCATGTGTCCTTCCCTTGATCATGAGTATTATTTGTTTTTCTGTACTCAAGAAGATACATTATTATGGATCATTATTCAATCAAAATGTATACTCATTTCTGATTGTCTGAGGACTCCTAGCCAATTCTCCATGACCAGACATCATCATCCTACAATTTTTTTGGCTGTACTCTGGTGTCACTTACTGACTTGTACACTCTGTCTTAAGTAGTAATTCAATAAATAAAAATCAGTTTAATCATGTTTTTGTGTTATATATTTTGAATGAATAATAAAACTACAATTATTGGATGAGGCTATCATATGATATGAAGAATTATGCAGACCTCAGAGGCTGTTATCCACCTACCTTGGTCTGTATAATTCTTCATATCATACTCACCCTTACCCAATTTCAAGAGAATGATGCATGAAAGGGAAAAACATTACTCCCAAGGAATGCTTTTTTCATAATTGCTGACTATTTAGAGAAAATGATCCATACCACTCCCACAAAGGAATAATTCCCCTATGGAACTCCCTTCTTTTGGGGATCAGAGGTAAGCATTTTTTAAAAATCTACATATAAATTAATTCCCTTCCAAAATCCAAATCATAATTCCCAATCATTATGCCCCTTGATTTGGATATGAAGCATAGAGTATATATTTTAGAGCAAAACCATTATGTGAAACTTCTCAAAAGAGATGAACTGTTTTTCGTACACATAAGGCTCACACACACAATGCAATGTTGCCTGTGACATTTTTTGCAACAGGGAAATCAAATTGAAAATAAATCACACCCATGCAACTGTTGTGTGTGACACCACCAGCAACATTTGTGTGTCCATGCCAATAAACAGTACCTTGTAAAAGAGCCAACAGAAGTGATTTCTGGCAGGAATATCAGCTTGTTACTTGAAACATCAAGCTCTTCTAGAACAGGCAGAATGTTGAACAGTTCTTCTGGTAATTCCTCAAGTTCATTATGAGCCAGATTAATATTAACTAGTCTTGCAGACAAGTTTATAAACCAGCCTTTGTGCAAAGAGCAAATATTCTTACTTGCCCAGCAAGCTGAATACATTTGTATATCGGGATCAGACTCAAAGGAAAGAGCTGTTTTTCTTTTGGCCTTGGCATCTTTCATATATCTGTGGCAAATTAACATATTATACATTATACTAGTATAATCAATTTTTAGGTTAGTTGCTTCTTTGCAAAAAAAGCATCATGGATTTTGCAAATTACAGTTCATCCTCCACTCCAAAACAAAAAAAAAAAAAACAGCTTTGGAAAGCTTTATACCTCGTTTGAAATACTAATAATGGATCAAGAAGTTACAAATTATTTGCATTAAATGTTATTATTATATGGCTACAATAGTGCATGCACTCTGATTGGCTGATTTCTGGTCTGAGATTTTCCCATCTCAGACCATTACCATGACAATTGGTCGGGATCCTGTATCAGATTTGTGACTTTGTTTACAATTTTCACAGCGCAAATTTTATTACACTGACAATTTTGAATCGGAATCTGCTCGACACTGGAAGTTCGCCTGTCTTTCGTTGATGCAGCTAAAAAAACAGCTATATAATAAACAATTTATTAACCTCACTTGCTCAGTCTGTACGGGAAAATATCAGACCTCTGTCTTTTATGTACTGCCTCGCCTAACGGCTTGGTCCGTACTGTCAAGACCTCGGTCTGATATTTTACTTATTATTTTCAAGAGTCGTACCTCATAAGGACATCACCAAGAAACTCCCAAAATGTTTCAACAATTTTGACAGTAACCATGGCTCCATTTTCAATCAAATATTGTGCTACATCAGCTTGCTTTCCAAGACAAGCACCATAAAGAGGAGATCCAAGTGAATCAAGCATTACTTGAACACCATCAATCTCAGCTTGAATCCTTGGTGGATTAATATTCACCCTTCTTCTGATTAAAAACTTGACAACTTCAAGGTGTCCTTCCATAGCTGCTGTATACAATAATACCTGACCACTTCTTTGGAGTATGGATGGCTTTTTGCTTATTAATACTTCAATAATATCAACATAACCTTCTATACAAGCTAAATAAACAGGAGATTGTTCAAAGTTTATATTTGAGGGTTCTACATCAGCTCCCTTACATATGAGAAGTCTTACAACATCAATGTGGCCATTTTCGCAAGCCTCACTGAGAGGTGATTTCAGTTCAGCTGACATTCTGTCTACATCTGCACCATATTCTATTAATTGCTTAACAATTTCTAAATGTCCTTGGCCAGATGCAGTATGCAGAAAGTCCCTCAAGATGGTCCGTGATTCCTCAGGTTCATCAAGGGCCAAAGTCGAATTCCCACAAATAATGTCAACAGCTTCATCTTTGTTATGATAGATTATTGTGAGGAGAAAATCCAAATTACCACTGGAACAAGCTTCATTTAGCTGCTTGATCAAAGCTGTAGAAATAAAATGAAATCTCATGTATGTTGTGTGATTAGCTATTAAAAATTTGATAGCGAAATTGAGTTTTTCATCTTCAGAAAGTCAGAGAGGTTTAAGTCCAAGAAAATAAATGATTGCAGTTATGGCTTTAAAACAATTGCAAGACCAAAGTTTAGTTAGCAATTAAGGCTAAACTCAGCCATGAAACTGATTGTTGTGACAAACACGTGTATCAAATTTGCAAGAATTCTCAAGGATTGCATTAACATAATGACAAATGCATTGCAAAAATTTTGATTCATCCTAATCCTATTATGGTAGCAAGAACTATCAAAATATTGGTTCTCGTTTCATAGCACTTAATTGTGGTCTCAAAAATCCAAAACACACATATGTACAGTTTACCATAACATTCTAGAAGAATAATGCACAATTATAGTCTATCCTGCCAAGTTAATGTCTGGAGTATACCGTCATAGATTATGGACCAAAACAACTGGACTTAATTAAGAATAGAATAAATAATTAAAAATGAATAAAGCATGAATATTTTACCATTAAAGCAAACTGAAAACAAATAAGCTTAACATTAACTTAAATGTACATATATTTACAAAAATAAAGGTAAATCTATTTCTAAATAATTATCTAAGATCTCATCTGAATTGAATTATAAAGACTAACTAATTTACTTATAAGTCTTAAGTGCCTAAAAAACATTTGGTTTGCATGTTGTTTCATGTCAAGAATCAGAGACGAACATTTTTAGATCAAAGATTCAAATCAGCAATTGGTAATTAAGCTATTACGTCCCACAACTGAATCTAAACTTACTCCCAACTTCGGTGTCTTTAACTTCTTCCCGTTCATACATTTACTTTCGATGATTAGGAAAATATTGCAACCTAGATAGATTAGTTTAAAAAGGCTCAGATAACCAGAAAATACGGATTTCTTGGTAAAATCACATTCGAATTTGTCAGTCAAATAGTTCGTGACATGATGGAATAAAAACTTATTAACGTTTTCTGATTTCCTAGTTATTATTCTAAATTATGCCATACCTTTATTCATGACTCCATGATTGTGTATTAATCTTAATTTGAATAAAATCAAGCAGCGAAGAACCACACACAACCTGAGTAAAGAACATTCCGGAGTGAGGTTTTTCTTGGAAATTCTAAAAACAAATTATACAGTGATTGAGGAAGACTGGGCGACGAGGGGGGATAGTTGCGGGATATTAGCGGGACAACGCTTACTATCCCCAATTATTAAAACATTTCATAAGCAAGAACGAACTTTAGATAATTAATTTTTGTATAAAATGTGGAGTTTTTGATGCTAAAACCAATGCCCAAGTTAAAGAAATAACCAAACAAAAATTTTAGTTGGTGGGTAGCCTGTGTCTTTCCATATTAGGATGCGATAGGTGTCAGCTCTAAATTTCTACAAAGAATAAAACTAATAGACTGTTTTTGACTCTTACGATCTTTATTGATGAACGATTACACTCAATTAATAAATAATAGCTGATATTGTTTTGATTTTATTGAAATTAAAAGCTTTTGTTTTTAAATAATTATAGTGGGTTCCCTGTGTCATGTGTTACCCCGGATGTAGAGAGTCGTGGCGGGAAAACCAACCACAACAAGATGGCGTCCGTGTCTTCTGGCAAGAGACCGAAAATTGTCAAAAACGAGCCTGGTTCGTCCAAAAAAGCCCGTAAAACCGCCGCCAATGGAGCGTTTAGAGTCGATAAGCCTGAAAGTATGAAAGGTTTCGTTGATGGATCGATTGTTAAAGTCAAAATGAAGAATTTTGTGTAAGTATTGGGTCCAGGTTTTTCGTGTTCCTTTTGACTGATCACGTGTGATAGGTACTCGTACTAGTATCGTAAATACTTACTGCTTTTTCCTTTTCAGAACGTATGACGAATGTGAATTCACCCCTGGACCTCATCTTAATGTTCTAGTTGGTCCTAATGGTGAGGTTATTCTACTTTGAATTAAAACCTTGACCTTTGAAAAACCTTTGCTTGAATGACTGCATTTACTTTAACGACAACCAACCATTTTTATAGGCATGGTGGGGCTAGTGGGTTTCTGGATTCTGTCTATGAATACTTACATGACCTCCCTCTCCATTTACATATTTTTGCCTGTCCCCCTGTACATATAAGTTTTTGGCGGGAGCCTCCTTTTGTCCAAAATTTTGTCCAACCCTCCCCTTTGGACCTAAAGGGTGTCCCCCAAATTCCACCAGACCCCACACCCACCCTCCCAAGTTGCAAGCTTTTTCCTGCCCTCCCTATGACCATTGTGTCACTGTTTTGTCTCAGGAACTGGAAAATCATCAGTTGTTTGTGCATTGTGTCTTGGTCTAGCTGGACATCCCAAACTTCTTGGTAGAGCATTTGAGGTATGAACCTCTGCATGTAAGCTTAACTATAGAAATTTTTCCAATGGCGCTGAAAAGTCAAAGTATGGGTATGTCATGTTGTACTAGTGCCTTGAATATGGCAGAGCATCTTCACTGGGTGCAGTGGTGGATTTAGTGGGAGAGTGATAGATGTGTACACCCTCGAACTCCTATTTTGTGCCTCTTTTACTGAAATACTATAGGTGTACCCTTCCTGGATCGGGGAACAATGATACAGGTACTGTACATGCATTGTGGTATGAGATGCAGCATGTTTGTGATACAAAAAAGGTACCCATTCGATCAGTATCATTTTGTAATCAAATATTTTTCATTTTGCTGTACACATAGGTTGGGGAATTTGTAAAGCATGGTCGTTCCCAGGCCTTGACAGAAATTGAACTGTAAGTAATGGAGACAACAGTTTGAGAAAGAAAAAACATAGCTTTCTTACCTCCAGTATTTTTTTCTGAAAAAGTCTTCTTGACCTTTTTGCTATTGCAGGTATAATTGTAGTGGTCCAAATTATGTGATCACAAGAGAAATATTCAGAGAAGGAAACAAGTCAAACTGGAAATTAAATGGCAAGCCTGCTACAATGAAAGAGGTAATATTTCTGCTTTTTTAAATTTATTAATTTTTATTTGAAGCCTTGCCAGAACAAAATAGGATGAGATTTATTTATTAATGTTACCAGGAAATTGTTAAGAATGTTATATTTCTGGATTCATAGGTTCAAGAAGTTACGACAATGCTGAATGTGCAGATTAGCAATTTATGTCAGTTTTTACCTCAGGTACAGTATAAAAGTATAAAAGCCCAGTCATGTTTGTGGGTGGGGGGTGGTGCAGAATTAGGGGGGGCATTTTCCTGACCCTGTTTTTTCATCATGCATGATTTTTCTTTCAGAGCTATCTTTACTGCCTATATCTGTGCATGAAAATCAGTTATCCACCCCCTATTTGCACCAGGCCCCCCACCTTTTAAATAATGGCCAGCCTTAAAGCATATTCTCTTGTCTTTGTTTATAAGACTAGACTGTTAATTACAGTAGCAATGTAACATAAGGTACCCCTTGGTCTCAAAAAAGCTGTATTGTCATTGGTGATTGTTAATGATCTTTTATAATTTATTTATCACTTCAGGATAGAGTTGTAGAATTTGCCAAAATGTCTCCACAGCAGCTTCTGCAAGCCACAGAAGTAGCTGTAAGTATTATTTTGTTTGGATGAATAACCAAAGGAAATATTGTAATCAAACACTACTTGTGTGGTATTCACCAAGTTATAGATGCATGAAGGAGGTGCTGTTTACTTTTAAGGTTGGTCCTGTGGGGATGATTGATAACCACCAGCAGCTCATTGAACTAAGGAAAAAGGAAAAAGAACTGGAGGTAAGTCAAAATTGATGTACACACTTTCTTACTTAGGGAGAGTTCATAACTTATGTAGATGGGGGCTATGGTGATTTTTAGGGGGGTCATTTTGGAAGCACGGGTGGCATAGAGGCGAGAGCACTCACCTCTCACTGATGTGGTCTTGGATTTGATAGTCAAACTCCTTATTACATGTGAGTAGAGTTGTTTGTTGGTTCTCTCCGGTGCTTTGAGGGGTTTTATCCAGGTACTCCAGTTTTCCTCCCTCAGCTAAAATCAACACAATTGGAAATCAGTGGATGAAGAGCCACTCTGTGAGTTGCAGAAATACCACTGCTAGATTCCATCATTTTATTATTATTTTTAATGATTTTTCAGCAATAGATTTGGGGGCTTTTGAATATTTTCCCAAAAGTATAACCAGGTAGAAGGGTCATGTTCAACACTCTCTCACAAGAACATTTTTTCTCTAAAGTTTAAAGATTTAACTTTTAACTTTTTTAAAAATCAAAGTTATCACTGAAGGAAAAGACTGACCACTTGGACAAACTAAAAGAACAGAATCAGCAACTTGAACATGAAGTGCGCAGATATCAAGAAAGAGAAAGACATTTAGAGAAAGTACAAATCCTTGAGAAAAAAAGACCATGGGCTGTAAGTTAGTGATGTTTTTATACTCTAATATTTGATTCATGAGAATTCTACAATAAAATAAGATTTTTTTTCAGGAATATGAGACAGCAAGAGTAAAGTTTGTGGAACTCAAGAATCTAAGAGATGAAGCAAAGAGAAAACGTGAAATTACTAAAAGACAAAATGCACCAATGCAGCAAAATTTAAGTGCTGTGGAAAAGGAGCTGAGTGATCTGGATACTGCTATGAAACAACAGGTTTTACAACCTTTGTAAAGCTGTGGTGATTTAGAATGTAGTGGCTGATTGCACTTGTGGACATGATGACGAACCTTTTATTGACTTAGTGTTTGCAATTTATAGAATGATCATGGAAATGAGATCATCCGAAAAGCTAAAGCAAAGAGTGACCAGATAGAAAAACTCAATGACCAGGTAAAGTGTGGTTTTACTACATAATTAATACACCAGGAAATGACATTAGTCAAACACTTCTCATTCAAAATACAATCTTTTTGGTTCAAAAGGTGGAAGAACACATGAATCAGTTAAAAGACATGAAAGATCAAGAAAAGCGCAGAGAAAAAAGGTGAGTCTTCAGCCTACATATATCTTAAACTTTCCAAGTACAAAATATGAATATGTTCTTTTAAATTAGAATCGCAGACTTAGAGAGACAGATACAGGGTACTCAGAATGAACTTGAAAAGCTGCCAGACCCATCTGAGTTGCAGGTAATTCTTTGATTGTTCAACTATTCCCAAGAGGAAAAATACAGGTCAAATTTTACTACAGTTAGGTGAATTACAATTTTGAACTGCCAAAAGCAAATAAAATGGCAGTGGAAAGTTTGCATTTTTATTTTCTATTTTGAGCTGTGCAAACTATTACAGTAGGGGTTACGAGAATAAATTCTGTTTTTCCAGCCCCAAATTGATGAGGTGAACAACAAAGCCAGGCAAATAAACAGAGATTTGACTGGTATTCAACAACAAGGAAACAGAATTCAAGATGAAAAACGTCACCTAACTGCACAGACACAAGGTATTTGAGATGAAACTCTGTATATTTTTGCTAGCTATTAAATAAGAGGGGATCTGTTCCTGAAGGTTGCTGATACATTACTCCTCATACTGGACACATCTGTAAACAAATGATTGTTGTTTTTTCTTTTCTATCAGATGTAACAAGTAGGTTGAACAAACTGGAAGATATGAAGAAATTAAGACTAGAGCATCTGCGTAATCACAGCAAAGATACTTATAATGCAGTAATGTGGCTTAGAGAAAACAAGAACAAGTTCAGTCATCCAGTACATGAACCAATCCTGTTACAGGTATTAACAAACAGCTTTCTTATCACTTTAATAAAGATCCTTGCCATGCTATGAAAGTGATGTTACAATGTACCATGTTCTAGCATTCTAGGGCAGTGTGTGTGTGATGACAAAATAGTGAAGGTGTGGATGTGTGTTGTCATGACTGTCCACAGTGTTGTCACATTGGATGAGTAGTGATCTTGCACACTGTAATTGTTACAATAAAGACATGAGTCCCAATCTCTTTTTTCCACTATAACCTAGGATATTTTGATTTAATCAATCCTACAGTAACTGCAGTATTTTCTTAAGTCTCCAACCAAAAGGGCTGGGCAGGGCAGGCAGGGAAAAAAATTAAATGCAATAGGCAAATAGAATCTTTAAGATTGATATGTTACTAGGTAGCTTCATTATATTTAAAATTATGTTTCTCTAGTATTAAAACTTGTTTTAAAA
>WUAP02114330.1:0-16213 GCA_015163945.2 Stichodactyla helianthus | reverse complement strand
ATACCGAGATCCTTTGCAGTCTTGGAGTGTTGACTGTTGCCTTCAGCCACGACAACGATTTTTGAAATAGGTGTATATGATAGGTTGTCATGGAAATGCAAGGACATGTTGCAGGGACAGTTCCCTTTGTCTAACATGGTTATTTTTATAAAAAGTCCTATTGTCTTGTGTTTTGAACTTATAATCCGTTAGAAATATATCCAAATCTTAGCCGCTTGCATTAATATTTAATGTGTAAAACTAACTACGACTTGATTACTTACAGCAGACCCGTTTTCACGGGCGAATTTGTTCTGCGATAAGCACTGCTATTATCGCTGCGATTCTAGCTGCGATCTAAAATCGCGCGTGTAAACTACCGACGATTGTAAGACGATTTTCTAAATTCACCTCGCCGATGAATCGCCGTTGTTTTGAACGTGTTCGAATTTAGTACGATTTTGCGGCGATTTGCACTCAACTCCCACCCATGCTTACACGTACGTTTTTTTACAGCAGGTGAATCGCAGCTAGAATCGCAGAAAAAATCGCCCGTGTTAATGGGCCTCATAAGAGTACGTAGTAGGACTTCCAGTCATAGATAAACTGCCGAAAATGATATAAAGTAGTAACATTTGGGTTGATCATATTCGTATTATGAATGCTAATTCAAACGGCGGCCATGTTGACTGAAACCACACGTTTTTGCCTTCGCATATCCAAGCACTCCAGAACGAGTTTAGCCGGGAAAAAACAAAGGCTTTTATTCTCATGGGAATATGAATGTGGCTGCCGTCTGAGAAAGGTCCATGATAGTGATAGTTGGATTCACAAATATTTTGAAGGAAATTCGGATGCCTTTTTTGACGGTATTACTTTTGGAAATCTCACTGAAAGTTAAAGTGTCTGGCTCCCAGCAATTGCAAGCAGAAAACAAATAATTTTCGATTATACTGCGTTGCTAGAAGGAAAAGAATTACGAAAAAAGAGATTGAAAAGGAAAATGAAAAATTCGTAAAGATTATAAATTGGAACTAAAAAGATACTCCATATTTAGCCAGTCAGATCGAAATTTTAATAAAACTTTTTTTTCAAATTGAAAAAAATTACTTGGTACTCTGATTTGCCCGACATTCAACGTATCTTTCGAACCAATTTTCGTAAAGCTGATTGATAAAATCTTTACAAGAATTTGTTGATCTTCATGGCTGAAAACGCCTACTTCACGCAGCTGTGTTTGGCTTTGATAAAAGAAAATTAATCCTAAGGCTTCGTCAAGACACTTTTTGTACTCTTGTCTTTGCCTTCTGTACCTTTAAGAGGCCTCTTCACTCTTTCCGTTCTTGTATTATTTTAAGACCTTGTGAATACTTAAAAGAATTTGTTTTTTCCCTTTTCTCTGACTAGCTTTGAATTCAGAATGATGTTATTAATACCAAAAGTTAAAAGCTGTTTCAACTTTTATCACAAACTCTGGAATAGGCTTATTTTATTCAAGATTTAAATGTAAAATTTATATTCTTTTGAAATTCGTATCTAAAGAGCAGGATAATTAACGTTTTTCTTTTCTTTTGTATGCATTTTCTTTTGTATTATTTTGATACATCAAGCAATTGTTCTGTAAGACATGCAATTATTTCTGAAATAAACAAAAATTGTAACGACGACGCCTTGGAAACACTATGGCAAATAACATTAACATGAATATTATTATCACTTATTATTTTATAAGACTATGGAATAGCGTTTTCCAAAATAAAAGTAATTCCAAAATGACTATTTTTAATCTAATCAGTGTTTTTGCTCTTCTTCTGAGTGGAAAAGGAATTGAAAGATGCACTGATTTTGACTCCTTTTTGTATTGTTAAGTATTTTCCACTTAGTATCTGGGGAAAACAAAAGATTTTCCTTCAGTTTAAGATATATTAGCATTATTCTTCACTGTCTTTTTAATTAACACCTAGCTTCTTTTCAGTTTTAAAATATTCTTACAACCTATTTGAAATTAGTGTTTCAAAAATATCTTGAAAATTATTCATTTTCCAATGCTTAAAAAAACGTATTTTCGAATTCCAAATTTGTAGTTTACTTTCGCTGCAGTTTATTTTTGTTTTGTTTTCATTAATGGCTATATTTTGCGAGTTTGTGTTGATAAAACACACACGTTTTGTCCACAAACCTCGTGGGAGTTTTAAAACTAACAGCTGAGATTTCTACTTCTGTTGCCGTATGGCCAAAAAGGCTCGAAGAAGTATCACTTGAAGGAGGATTTCTTCCAGTTTTTGCATGTCTAAAAGCAACGTATTTGAACATTGCCCTTAATTTTAAGAAAAAGATTTACGGAAACACCTTTCTTCAAGAAGTTCAAATAATCCTGCATTTTCAAGTGCAGCTGTATTAATATGTCAGAAACTTTACATCTGGTTAACTTATCGTTCAACATTTTTTTCTGATAGTAAATTCAGAATCCCTAGGGGAAATTCTCCCATTAATTATGTTCCCTCCATTGTCAGATTTTATCTTTTTTTAAAACAAAGGTTTTTTGTGTTATGACAACGAGGTTACTAGAGATAATGTTTGAAGTGAATTAAAAGATATTGCAAACAGTTCTGTCTCCCACACAATGCGTCACGAGGTACTGCCGTGATGTTAGAGTCCTGTGATTGGCTGAGATTCTCCCAAAATCAATTAGCGTTACCGGGAAAAAACTGGTGGCAATCGAGTGACGGATGACCTCTGTTTTTATCTAAATAATCGCCCATGTTAATAATAAATAGCCGAGATCTGCCATCATTTTTCCTCTGATTTTTCTGACTTAGGAAGAGCCGGAAAAATCTCTTTCGAGAGGGATTTGGAGCAATGCAATGGTCGGAGTGTCTTCGCTATTTTTATTTCTAAACCTTGGGGTTTTCCTCTCTGCCGTCTCATTTCAGGCCGGTGGGGAAAAATTGAAGGAAGACGAGAGGATTTTCACGAATGGCTGGGCCATAAAAGTCAAAGGAGGTTTAGATGAAGCAAAAAAGATAGCTAAAGCACATGGCTTTGAAAAAATCGAACCTGTAAGTAGATTCAGATTCTGAGCAATTCTTGCCAAGGGGAACTTGATAGCTTCGTTGGCTGGGATTTCTAGAGGCATATTTTTACGATACCAGTAGTTTATGTGCTGGTAGATTATTCAGTGAGTCTTTGCTGTGCTTGTATTTGTGACTGTGTTTTGGCCCTTCACATAAGATGGCCACCAATGATTATAAGGTCATGTTGTCTTAGGTCAAGAAGATCAAGTGAAAGGCGTTTGAAAGCTTACCTCGAGGAAAGCCAACCCCACCAAAGCCTCAAAACACTTCCAAATTAGCTGAAATTGCACCCACAAAAAGTTCCAACGCGAGGTGTTTTGAAATCTTGAAAAGGCCACCATGTTGTCGTAATTAAATATTATGATGTTGTTCTTATGTTTTGCCTTACATTCTCAATCCAACCACACGTTTTGATAATTATTTCAGCCAAGACTAAGCAGTTTAGGACAACATGTTAGCTTCAACTGTTGCAAAATGTTCAAAGTCTATTTTAGTCCAATAATAGATCCGCCTTGTACTGTATTCACTGATTGTTTTATTCGCTCTAGTCTGGGGTAATTTTCAGCCTTCATTTTCTTTTCTAGTCTGTAAAATAAAGAATGTTTCTCTTCAGATTTCAATTCTAGGTTTTTACTTAGAGTTTATTCTAAATCATTATTACACTTAGAGTAAGATTTTTATCTGAAGAGTTTTCACGAAATTCGTAAATTTAGTTCTCACGGTATTATTATTATTACAGGTAACCTCGTGTTTTGCTATTAACGTCTAATCTTCAGGACTGAACTAACGATCATTTGATGGTAATATAACATCAAAGATCAGTGGAATTAAAAAATATTTTTAATCAGTGGCGATTTATGGTTCATAACTCATGAATGAAAAGATGTTCACGATTTAAGATTTCTAGACTTTTCTTGGGCGTCGATTTTTACGTATGTTTCTATGTATGTCGTACAGTATTATCGACAACATGAGCTACTTTAGCCTTCTTTGCAGCCGTTAGTGTCTAATAACGGCTGCGAACGAGACTAAACCTAGCTAAATCTTGGGAAACGTGTCACAACCGACATATAATTTTATCATATCGAATGGTCCGAATCAGAGGGGACAGACGAATTGAAACTCGACTCGCTACATCGTGCATTTTTCATTCTTCCCGACTTTTTTAAAAAAGAAAGAAGTAAATTTTATAAATTATATTGTGACCTTGTGGCGCAAATCTTTGATTCAATGTATTTTCAAATTACCAGGGGCAACGAGTTGTTGAGAGAAATATGTGGAACGCCAAGGAGGTAGACAGCTTCTTACTCAAGATTTATTCTGTTTGATTCGGGCTGATGTAATAAGTTCATTTTGCAATTTAGCAATTTTTGAAGTGCAGTTCTGAAAGCTCAGTCAAAATATCGCTATGATATTAATTCAAAGCTCTAACATAGACAATCAGTGACAGACGTTGTAGTTCTAATGTTTTTCAAAAATACTGTCTCATTCAGCGGAAATGAGTTGATTTTCCATTAGTATTTGATTCAAGAATTTTGATGCAGAATCGCAGACATGAAGAGACGTGAAATGATACAAAAAAATTTTGTTTTTTCTTTCCTTTTTATGCAATAAAGCGTCGTAAATAAAGAGAAGAATATAATAATTGCCTTTCTAGATGTTAAAGCAATTCCCGTTTTCCATATTTCCTTAAAATCATGAACGAACATTTTGTTATGCGATCTCCAACTGGAAAACTAGCGTTTCCATGTCATTTGTGAATCCCATAATCCGACTTTAGCTTTCAATCCTTTACCTAAAGCTACCGCCTGTCTTAAAAAGTAATTCATAAAACGAGATGGCGCTAGGAAGGTTTAAAGTGGAGCAACGTTGTCTGCAGCCACTATAACCTGTGATAGCTACAACTAAACCGTCAACCAAATCTCGATAAAAACACCGCCTTAATTCGACTTGGTATTATTCAACCCAGGAAATCATTCAATTAAATGTTTGTACTAATTTTCACCCCCAATCAGCTGTTAATTGTCATAGGCTAATGAGTCTTGACAGGCTTTCTTTTTCATTCAGGATGTTGAACTTCGTTTGCAGTAGTTCGGTTTTTATGATTACTTTTGATTTTGTTTGAATTTGTTGTTATCATTACGTGCGGAAATTGTTTGTTTGGATTTCCGACTCTTTACTCGCGGCAGTTTTTGCCATCATCATCACCATCATCATCATCATCATCATCATCATCATCATCATCATCATCACCATCATTACCACTATCATCACCATCATCATCATCATCATCATCATCACCATCATCATCACCATCATCATCACCACCATCATCATCATCATATTTATTTGTTTTTGGTGACATGGGTGGCATAGTTGGTAAAACGTTCGCCTCTCATCACTGTGAGTCCAGTGGGTCGGGTCACTGGTTTGAGCCCTGCGAATGCCACATGTGAGAAGAGTTTGTTAGATGTGTTGTTCTCTCCCTTGCCACAAGGGTTTTTCTTCAGGCTCACCGGCTTTCCTCCCTCCGTAAAAATAAAGATATAAGCTGAGAGCTGTATGTTTAAAACAGTTAATATAGTGGTGGTGTGTGCGAGTGACATTGCCCCCAGTTAGTGCGAAAGCGCTAGCACGACTAGGCACTTAAATAAAGAGAGGTTTCTATTCTGGTTTACAGATAGGAACACTAGATGGATACTATCACCTCGAGCATCCTTCACACCCGCAACGCTCGCGACGCAGCGCAGAAGACAGAACAGAGCAGCTTCTAGGGACACCAGGAGTGTCCTGGGCTGAACAGCAACATGAGAAAATTCGAGTCAAAAGAGGACATTTCCATGATCGTATGGTAGCAAGGGGAATTATACCGAGATTTCAGGATCCATTATGGGATGCTCAGTGGTATTTAGTAAGTATTACGTATTTATCGTAGACTTGTCTCAATATCATTTCACTCAAACAATATAGATCCACCAATCAATCGGTACAATTTTACAAAAGAATATGTCGCCCTATGTCACCCCATGTGAGGGAATCCGGAATGATGCTGGATTCCGGATTCCAAGTCTTGGATTCCAAAAGCCAAATTTCCGTGGATTCCAGATTTGTCATTTCCTTAATTGAACAAAATATGACAGGTCCGACAAACACTACCCAAATCTCTCGATTTCAGTGAGATTTCTAGCTTCTGTTTACCACTGATTCTTTATATTTCATTTTTAGGATGCATAACATCCATCCAAAGATTTTTGAAAATCTGACTCCATCACGTCGCTTCTATACTTACGTCCACATTTATAAAATGGTTTTTAGTCAATCAAAGCGTGCATTATATCATAGTTATTTTATAACTTTTGTAGAGTACTGGGGGGATACTAGCTAGGGGGGGGGGGGGGTTCATGACACAATGTAAATCTAACCCTATTTAGGACTGCAGAGTGTTGATGGTAGTCAAAACGGAATACCCTGTCTAAGACTTGAAAACGTAAGATATCGCTAACCTATCCAAGAATGATAGCCCTGTTCAAGAAAATAACATGGAAATCGTATACCGTGCCTAAGACCTGAAAAACCATACCTTTTCTTGCGGAACATCCCCGTATAGGTTATATATGGGAGTCTTCCCTTCCCTGGGGTAGAGATAAACAAGCAAAGGAAATAAGGGACGTTTTTTGCAGTGCACATCTAATCTAAAATCAAATATCAAATTCATTTTTCAGGATGACAAACGTAAAGACCAAGATTTAGATATTCACGTTATTCCTGTCTGGAATCAGGCTATTACAGGGAAAGGTGTTGTAGTGACCATACTAGACGATGGTAAGTCAAGTATAATCCTATGCTAATCATTTGCTTTGGCACAGAAATGAAGCTAAACACGCATACGTTATGCTATTCTTAAAACGTTTTAGTGCAAAAATACTCTTCTACAAAAGGAAAAGAGAAGTTTGAAATATAAGGACAAAATTCCAAGCTCAGTAGAGATCGCACTAGACAAGGATGCCACAATGTCTATGGATACATAGCCTCAATGCCATGTACAAGCCACTAATTACCATAATAATGAAGAAAGCTTTTACTATCATAAAATATGCTAGGCTGATTTACAATTGTCCATATTCACGATTGCCGCCATGTTTGTTGTCACGTTGTGACACTAAGTCACGTGGTTTCCGAGGGGGCAAACCTAAAATTCGGGGACCGATTTCAACTGCTCCCATAACATACTTTCGCATGCTTGGATAATATTTGTCAAAAAGACTGAATTTTATCTTTGAAATTAATATTTGCCGATTTTTGTTTAAAACAGTTGTTCTTCCAATTTTTGCCCCCCTGGAAGACTAAGTTGCATTACAATATGAAAACTATCGTGAATATGGTCTATTGCTCAGGGGGAAAAAAAAGAAAAAAAAAAAAGATCAAATCTGTTAGTCTCAAAGTGCAAAGTGACGCGATCTATTTATATTTACAATACCAACCAGAGATCAACGTTGAATATTTTAGTTGGTGGTTCATTAGCAAAGTAAAGAGAGTGTTTATAAACAATTATCTTACCCGTAAACCAAATGAAGACGCCAACAGGTCATATCAATGGCGAAAGCGAAGGTTTCACAATCATGGCTCCCAGTTTTATGCACACAAAACCAATGATTCAGTGTAAGAAGCCATTGCCGGCGTCTAGCGGTACAGGAAAATGCTGGTTTAAAAGTTATCTGTTTTCAATTGGATAACTTCAGTTCACAACCAAAGACAGAAAACCATTTCGTTCCTTAAATAACCGAGTGTCCTTCATCAAACTGTTCCATACACTATATATTCTCATGGTAATTATTTTCGCAAGCTTATTAGTATACTCTAGTTACGTAACTCAGTTTTTACATCCGCAAGAGATGAAAACAATGTTGTTCGTGAATTCATGCAAGTACAGCTCGGTAATCTGATATGGCCACACTTTTTTCCAATAATTTTGTGTTGATCACAAGTAAATATCGGCGTCAAGAAGCCGTGCGATATCCATCATGTGTTATTTTAAAAAACTTTTTGTTTTCTTATAGGAATTGAACATAATCACACAGATCTCATACGAAATTACGTAAGTATAGGGGCGTGTGCTCTGGTAATAAGAAATTTCGTATAGACTTTCAGTAAAGACTTATTTGTTGAAAAGGCAAATTGGCAGCCAAATTTTACCAATTGTCTGTTTATTCCCAGGAGAGTAGAAAACTCTGAATAACAAAGCATTTTCACAAAGCATTCTGGTAGTGGTAGTACAATAATCATGAAAGTCATTTTGGTCAGAGCGAGAACAGTATTCCTCTAAATGTATCTTGATTGATAATTGCATTAATAAGCCCAAAATGCTATCTCATGAACGTATATTGGTCTGTGGCCTGTCAAATTTCATGGATTTAGATGAGAACCCAAGATGGATGAATAAAGATACCCGAATTCCATGGGATTTTATTAACTTTTAACTTTTTGGTTCGTTAGGATCCTAATGCAAGTTGGGATGTCAATGGTAGAGACAGTGACCCGTTTCCGCGTTACGATCCAACCAATGAAAACAAGTGAGTTACAGTCGTGACGATCATTTTTTCAATAAATATTTGCCTAACTCATCAATGACGTACAATTCGTTTTGGGATTCCTGTGGGCAGGCTGTAAGCCAGACGAAAACGTAAGATGTAAGGCTGGAATTATGTCGAAGTTGTTAGGAGAAAAAGTACAAATACGGAAAAAAGTTCTAATACTTTTAACTATTTTTTATTTTTTCAAATAAATTGGTCAATTCGGGACCATACTTCCAGACTCGAATGCTGAAGCGTCGTATAGCTTTACGGTTCAGCTGGAGATTTCGGCTCCAACTCTGCTATCTCAGATCTATTTGATCAGGGAGCTCGGCCAGAAGTAGGACTTAAGGCCTTAAGGGAGAGGTTAATCGGCTCCTAGACCGTGTATGATTAACCTCTTGCTATGATCAGGGATAAACCCCGTGATGTGCACAATTCTGTGGTGACTATGTCGTCTATGCTAGAGCATTATTCCCTGTGGGACAAGTGTTGAAGGATTGCACAAACTCAAAATCATCCCGAAAACCAAAGTTTTTCGAGGTTTTAAGTTTTTTGTTTTGTTTTGTTTTGTTTTGTTTTGTTCTGTTTTGTTTTGTTCTGTTCTGTTTTGTTTTGTTTTGTTTTGTTTTTGTAAAAAACCAACAAATACAACAGTTTCAACTGTGCTCCATTCAGTTGAAGAACGCAGGAAGTAATGAAAGCACGAAAGACCGTAGAGAGGGGGGAAAAAAAAAGTCGCAAGCAAGATTTTCTCTTCACTTGGGTGATGTCGACACTTCCTAAGTGCTTCTTTAACTGAACGAAGCATTTGAAGCCGTTCTACTAATTTTATAATATCGAAAGAAAAATGAAAGACGCTTTAACTTTCCTCCAAGTTTTTCCACAAAAACCGCCGTGATTACCGAAATCTGTGCTCCATACTCTGATGGATCACGGTCTTCCGCCAATCAGAACGCGTGTAACAAAGTGGCTTTATTATAAATTATCTAAAAACCCCTAATATACATAAAACTCTAACAACCTGTGAGCTATGTTTTTTCCCCTAACGAATCATTATACATTTACTGACATCATTGTGTTTCACATAGGCACGGCACACGATGCGCTGGTGAAGTAGCGGCCCAAGCCAACAATACAAAATGTGGTGTAGGTGTAGCTTATAATGCACGGATAGGAGGTAAATATGAAAACAAATTTGACGTATGATTATTCACAACAAAACCCTACAGTAATGCCCCATGGTAAGGCTGATGGGATGATTCACTTCACATGAAACAATGGGAAGCCATTTCAGTGTTACTGCATACCGTACCGTGTACGTGCTGTAAATCAGTACCATACACTTCCCACTCATACCATTACCATTCTTATGGGAAGCCATTTCAGTGTTACTGCATACCGTACCGTGTACGTGCTGTAAGTCAGTACCGTACGTTTCCCACTCATACGATAACCTCTTATACCATAAATAACCATGTGACATTCATTCCCTTATTAGGAGTACGCATGCTCGATGGACGTGTAACGGACAAGGTAGAGGCCGAGTCTCTCAGTCTTAATCCACAATACATAGATATCTATAGTGCTAGTTGGGGTCCTAGTGATGATGGCGCGACGGTAGAGGGACCTGGTACTTTAGCAGCTGCTGCTTTTCTGAATGGAATCGAAAAGGTATTTGGTTTGTTGCTATATACAGAAGCAGGGCTGAAAAACGAGCCCGCGGTTTCTTCGTAAATCGCGGGCTCACGCATAAAATCACAGGAAGCCCAATCTCAGATAAAGGTTTAAATGAAAATAAAATCATTATAAACGTTTTCTAAGATTTTCTTTCGTGATTTTTCTGTTTTCTCGAGTTAGGGAGCAGCCTATCTTTAATTCAAGAAACTAAAATTTAATAAAAATCGTCTTACAATTTGCATTTTCCACTTGTCGAAATTGGGCTTCCTGTGTAGTTTATCGTAAAAAATCTTGAAATTTGGGAAAAAGTGCAAAAGTTAAGCTTGTTTCTGAATAGTTAAGGAAAATTTCCATATCAGTTCATTGACCAATGACTAGGGCTTAATATATCTTTTGTAGAACTTTTTTAGAGCTTGTACAAAAATGCTGGATTCTGAAAACCTCGACCCATTTTGGTTTTAGATCGTATATTTTTCTAGTCATCGTGAATGATCATTGGCGCATGCGCACACATTTTTCAGCCCTGCTATATACAGATGTATCATAAAAAGAAGTCTGAGTCAAAAGGTTTAAAGTGCCTATAACCCTTCCGACAATATTATCAGTTTTGATTCTACATGGGGTCAGCTGTGGAATGACTCCAAAAATTTCATTGACCACTTTCCATACATACCACAAAGCATTCAGTCAAGGCTGCAAGGTAGTTTCAAAGGATTATTCAAATTTGTACCTTGCACCTTTAATGGAATGCTTTGTGTTTGACCATTGAACCGGTGCATGGAAAGTGGTCGATAGTTTGAGTGCGGCTTCTTGAAGTTATTAGGTTTTTCCATGCCATATGCTAAGGACTGTGACGTAAAAGAACTAATCATTTAATATACAAAAGATAGCTGATACAGATGAATTGAATTTGAAATACATCATTGTTGTACCCATTGCTCTTATAGAAATTATTGCAAGTTAGTTTTCACATAGTAGTCGTATTTCGCATTACAGGGAACAACAAATAAACATAAACTGCTCCTCTCATGTCACAGGCATTAAAATATGGCATGGAAAAACACTTATAACTTCAAGAAAACTCACATTATGAAACGTTTTGGGACATTCAACAGTTGACTCCATGTGGATTCAATACTGAGAAATTGTCAGAAAGGGCTATAGGCACTTGAATCAAATAAGATCTCTGGGTAAACAATGAAGTCTTTATGCTAGGCCTTTTCGAGATAACGAATGTGGTGCATTTTGGTGTAGCTGTTGTGACTCTAGGATGTTTCGTCTTACGTAAAACTTGTTGTCTTTCAGGGTCGTGCAGGCCTTGGTTCTATATTCATCTGGGCTTCCGGTAACGGTGGTCGTCATGGTGACAGCTGTAACTGTGATGGTTATACTGATAGTATATATACCTTGTCGATCAGTTCTGCCTCGGATCATGGTGAATCTCCTTGGTACTCTGAGAGCTGTTCGTCGACATTAGCTACTACATTCAGCAGCGGAGCACACGGCGAGAAAAGAATAGTGAGTTTTACTTTATAGACATGAGTGAGATACTAGAAAATAAGCCATTCGTAAACATGATACGAAACTACATCCGGGAACCCAGTGACATATTTTCCATATCCTCACTAGTGAAGATATCGATGACGTCATTTTTGTCTGTACACGCGCTCAGGTTTGCAAAGCTGCCAAACAAGCAGATTAAAAAATGGCAAGCGAAAAAAGTCTTAGAATAAGACAAAAACCGTTAAAAATCGTAGGTATGAAAGAGAAAACTTTCTGTTATGTAAAGACATGCAATTAGTAGCTTCTAAATGAAGAAGAGAGAGGGAAAATCAAGTAGAATCAACTCAAAGTGCCATCCGAGTAACGGTGAGTTTTGCAGAGTTTCATAGGACGGCGTGTTGTTGTGATCATCGAAAGAAAGATTTTCTTTGTCTATATAATGAAAAGAAAATTACACGGTGTCTTGAAGATATGAAGTTTATCTTCTCGTGTTGAAAACAATATTGTTTTCGCCACTCGAAGATAAACTTCATATCTTCGCGACGGCGTGTAATATCCTCTATATATTGCTTAATTAAAGATTAAAGATATTAATGGTTAAAAACTATGGGCTACACCTCCATGATCACAAGTTCGCGGTTTTTAAATTTGCAATAGAATAACAAATTCTTCCTTTTTCAGTTTTTTAAAGGCTTATTTCTCTTTTTATAAAATCGATTCTAAAGGTCGTTGTTGTAATTGGTTTTATTTATTTTTGTTTTTAAGGTAACTACAGACCTTCACGATACTTGTACGGAGAAACATACTGGAACGTCAGCCTCGGCCCCGTTGGCTGCTGGGATTATTGCTCTTGCATTGGAAAAAAAGTAAGTCAAGACTGAATGGCAAAATAGTCTTAGAGATCGGTTAGCACGGAATAGGTATACTAGACATGTACATGCCGGTATGCCATAACACTGAAATGGCTTCCCCACTCATTTTCCATGCAAATCATCCAATCAAAACGCGTAGTTAGGGTCTCGGTACAGTGTGATAGGGCTACGATAGAGCTCATTAATATCACTCCATAACTCATTCATTTAATTTATTCCAGTCCTAAATTAACATGGCGAGATGTTCAGCACCTAGTGGTATGGACTTCAAACTGGCTTCCATTGAAACACGACCAGGATTGGAGCACTAATGGCGTAGGATTAAAAGTTAATCGTAAATTTGGTTTTGGGCTTCTCGTGGCGGAGAAGATCGTACATATGGCTGATCCGGTAAAGTTTAAAAGTGTACCAGAGAAAAGATTATGCCGGGGGCAGATTCATCAAGACGCAAAGTGAGTATTGTTGGACCGAAGAAAAAGAATCTTGATATTTGATCTCATTCTAATGCGTTGATCTAATGCCGTAATCATCGTTGCCAGATCACTAGCTTTAAGGATTAAATTTAAGGGAAAATACTTGGGTGTAGGTTAAAGGAGGAATAGAAAATCCTTGGGGGGGATTCCCAGGTAGAAGACACTGGGAATGCCTCGAGGTTTGGTAGATATAAGTATTGAATACTAGGCAGAAATCCAAATATGGATGCCCTATAAACCGGGATGACCGGGGGTGGGGGCAAGGGTCTGTGGGCAAGTTATAAAAGATTATACGACTTGAAGTCTTATAAAGTTTTGATAATAATGTTCTACAGGCCAATTAAATCGGACCAGAACCTAACAGTCCCCCTCCATGCAAGCGGTTGCGCAGGGACTAAGGACGAGGTCCGCTACTTAGAACATGTGCAGCTTCTCGTTAGCCTTGATTACACGCGTCGAGGAGATCTGGTAATCTACTTGACGTCACCAATGGGAACCAAGTCATGTCTGCTGTCACCAAGAAAAGAGGATATGTCTAATGAAGGGTTCTCAAAATGGCCTTTTATGACTACACATTCATGGGGAGAGGTAAGACACAAGCTACATGCATCTACTGCATTCTTGAGGGTTATCGTATGAGTGGGAAGTGTATGGTACTGATTTACAGCACGTACACGGTACGGTATGCAGTAACACTGAAATGGCTTCCCATAAGAATGGCTATCGTATGAGGGGAAAACGTACGGTACTGACTTACAGCACGTACACGGTACGGTATGCAGTTGAAATGGCTTCCTATAGGAATGATTTTCGTATGAGTGGGAAACGTCGTACGGTACTGACTTACAGCACTTACACGGTACGGTATTCAGCAACACTGAAATGGCTTCTATAAGAATGGTTATCGTATGAGTGGGAAACGTCGTACAGTACTGACTTACAGCACGTACGCGGTACGGTATTCAATAACACTGAAATGGTTTCCCATTAGAGAATCTTCCAAATACAACGCGTAGTCAAGGTTATTTACTGTATCGTTCCCACATTCCTGAATACGAATTCCGTACATAGAGGTTGTTTAACACAGCTGGATAATTTTGCAATTCGTTCTTGGCATCCATAATATCTACCATTTCATTTTGTCCCTCTGTTGTCAGTCATTGTCAAACTCAACTAGAGATACTTGTTGTAGAATGTCAGTCTGTTTTAGTTATTTCAAAGAGTGATTGCAATAGAGTAATTTTCCAGGGAAATCACTCTAAACCCGTGAAATAATTATTAGTCTAACAGAGGTTTGTAGACACTAATTCTATTTCTTTCTTTTGTTGGGATTTGACTGTTAGTGATTTACTATTAGATTTTGTTAAACGGGTTTATTGCAGTCACTCTACAACCCCCGACACTGAAGTTCAAACCAACAACACCCATTTTTGCCCTTGTTATAATAGGATCCTAGAGGAGTGTGGACGCTAGAAATCAAAGATTTAGGGGATTCCAAGGCTAGTCATGGTACTCTCAGAGAATGGCAACTAATATTCCACGGAACCAAAGAAAAACCTAATCATCAAAAAATAGAACATCCCGATAAACCACGTGACCCTGCCCCAGTCCCTCCAAGTCCTCACCTCGGTTACTCAAGCTCAGGCGTTCCAAGTGGACCTACGTATGTTTTTGGTCCCCGGCCGCAACCTAAAAATCCTATAAGCTACACGACATATACAGCTGTAGCCCCTGCCAGTTATCAGCCACCGTCTCCCGCTATTCCTCCAACTAAACCTCCTATCCCGGTCCCTACTAAAGCTCGGAATAAGCCAAAGGCGATCATTCCCTTACCTCCTGCCCTTGTACAAGCACGTCCTCCAGCGCACCTTGTAGTAGCGCAAGTCCAACAGGTCAACCCTCAACTTCAAGCCCAAGTTCAAGCAAGACTCCAAGCACAGAAAATCGCCCAGGCAGAAGCTCAGGCGCGAAATTATCTAGCACAGAAGAACGCGTTGCAGCAGATTCGTCCCTTGCCTCTTAGACCGATGTACGGGCCTCAAAGACCCCAAATGGACTACGCTCCCAGGCCCCCTAGCTATATAGTACCCAATGCTGCTAATTATTATGGACGATATCAATATGGCCCCGATACGGGACCTAATCCTAGACTACAAAATCCTTATATAAGGGGTCCACCCGTAGAGTGGAATCACGTGCCCGTGTATCAAAACCCATTATTTAGGTTACATTCTTATAATTATATGAGGACGTTAGGGAGAAGGGGCGTCTTAATGAAGTCCTTTCAAAGACCTAAACATAACAGGCTTAGTAAACTGCGAAAAAAGTGGAGGAAAAAGCACCACTCTTAGGCTGTTAACCAGTGGTACTTTTCCAATAATTAGGTTTCGGGTTTTGAATTTAGCTTAGCTGAAACAGCTGTGAATTTGTTATTTTTGGGATATGTGTATGTTTGGGAAGATTATATAATGTGTATATGCCATTTGGAATTAAAACATCGGGCGGGTTTTGAAGAAAAGCTTGTAGTTAAAATCATTTGTCTATAACTTCGTCTTCGGAATAAATGAGAAGCGCGGGGATGGCGCCATATAAAACGCCACTGCCAAACCATTATATTGGCTTTCACTGGTTCCTGTGGCCGGTAATGTAACCACAAGACGTGGCAGCCATGTTGGTGTACCAAACAATAGAAGCTGATAAGAAAATCTTTTGTTAACTGTACACTAACATGGCCGCCATGACGTCACATGGAAACCAAGAACTACGCAAACAATGGTCCCAAGTCTAGGCTGGACATGGAAATAATGATCATATAGAGGATATTACATGAGCGCGCGGAAATAAGAATTTTATCTTTGAGTGAGAGATACTCAACACGAGAAGATAAAATTCGTATCTCCAAGCAACCATGTAATGTTCTGTTTATTTTATAAATATCGATGGAATATCCAGGATCAGGGAATTAAGAATTTTAAGGCCATTTGCGATTGGTTGATACAAGGGTAGTCATGGCAACGGTGATATCTTCACGTGTGAAGGATAAAAATGATATCTTCACTGTG
>WUAP02114219.1:0-16215 GCA_015163945.2 Stichodactyla helianthus | reverse complement strand
TATGCTTAAAACAGTCAATGTAGTGGTAGTGTGTGTGAGTGATAGTGCCCCCAATTAGTGCGAAAGTGCTAGAATGATTAGGCACTTAAATAAAGAGATTTATTTTATTTTATTTTATTTATTTACTAGTACAATTTTGCAGAAAAATTTAAAATGTTAAGATATTATGTGAAATTTGCTTTTTTGTGAAAAAGTTGAGAAAGCTCCCATTTCCTGTTAGTCAATAACTGCTCCTGTAGGATATGCACATTCCAGATGTCCATTTATTTAAAATTCTAGAATTCCTTTGTGTAAGGATCAACATATCACAATTTTTGTCCTCTCTCCCCCCCCTTCCTTTTCCCTCTCCCCTCACTCTACCTAGCAGTCTTTTCAAGTAAATATGTCATCCATATCACATACCTTTGTCATCCAGGCTCTTGTACCTAACATTTGATGACTTGGCATACTGTTCTGAACAAATACTGGAACGCTGGACAGTAGGAACAGATGAAAGTGGTTCAGGTATTATCTCTTAAGGCGATCAAGACTGCAATATGCATCCCAGCAAGTTCCATGCATAAGGATTGTGTGTGAGGCTACAAGATTTGTAAAAGGGGGCCAATTGGCCAAAATACAGGTCAAATTTTACTACCAGCAGGCAAAAACAATCTTGAACTGTGAAATGAAGGGGAAAAAAAAAAAAATCAGGTGAAATTTTGCTCCTCCAAAATTAAATTTGTCCTGCAAAAAATAGAAAATTGCATGTTGCCCCATTTTTTTGTATTTCAAGCCCTACAGCTGAGCAAAAAAAATTTTTCTAACCAATCATAGTCCGTTGTGATTTTTCATGGCCGGCCCTATGTTCAAGCACTATTTTCAACCTGAAAACAATTGGAAATTTAATCTGATGTATTTTGAGGCCTAGAAAAGCCCAAAATTATTAAACAGAGTGAAATTTTATCTTTGTGTTGTCTAAAATCCACATGAGAAATGATTTTGAAAGCAAAGAGGCCAGAGGTATTGTCCAACAATGCTTTGCACAGCTAGTTGTTCCCTCAGCTGGCTGGGGAAACTCTCTTAGGTAACAACATGATCCATTGTTTTAAGATCAGTTAATTGTTTTTGTTTTTTCACATATGAAGTTATGATTGCTTTAAAGAAGGGAGGTGAATATTCACCATATTCAACCCCACAGTACCTCCTCACAATTGTAAATTCTAATCTCCCCCTCCCCGAACAGGATCAGGAAATGCACAATTTACATTACATGTAGCATATCCATTGCATTTAATGACTTATTCCAGGTCAAGATGTTGGAGAAACAGGAGCTGAATTTGATCGGTCATTTCTACAAGATCTAAGAGATTTAAAAGTGTTTGTCAATGATAAAGAGATTGTGGAAGAACATAGAAGGTACATCAGTGCTTGACTTTATCTTTTTTCATCACTGGCCCTTGGCTGGTGGAGCAGAGAAGTTAGTAGCAGAGAGATAACCCATTGGCTGGTGGTTCTAAGTCTACTTTGCCAAAGGCAATTTTTACTAGTCATGGACTCTTGAGCTACAGCTAAGGTTGAGCACTTGCATTAGCATGCATTCCATTGTATTCCTGCCCTGGGTCCAGTGTTGCTTATGCAAGCCTTGTTTTTTGTGAAACACTTTCATTTATATCATGTTTTGTGCTAATCATTCCCTAATTTTTATTAAGTCTTGTCTGTGAAGAGATTCTTAAAAAAGGCAATGCAAAGCATTCAAAGGCTGTGGAATCAAACTTCAAAGTAAGCTTTGTATTAATTCTTCTTTATACCTATGTTCATGAATGCAAGAAACATGATTGTGCAACATCAAAATGTGCTGAAATATTTCTTCATTCTATCCTGTTTTTTTATTCATTTATCATTAGTTAATGTTACTGTACTATAATAATCATGTTAATTTATAGTTATGCATTATATTCTATTTTAGAGTTTATGCCGTGTGCTACTTAACATTGCTGCAAGCTTAATTCACAGTAAAGACATGAAGGACATTTTTAATGACTTTGTTGAAAAGGTAAGACAATGGCAACCTACTGGTACAAAGGAAAATATTTGTGAAATTTGTGAACATGCTTTGTGGAAGAGTGTATTTATGGATAACCTCTGGAATAGTAGTAGTTCTATGAATTTCTGAGCCTGGTTTTGTTATTAAATGCTCTTTGTTGCATTTTCAGTTCATAGAACCCTGCAAGCAAATTGAATGGCAGGAGAATGATGTGGAAGAATTTCTGACCACACTTATCAGCACTTGCAGTAAACTGGAATCTGTCAACAAGTAAGCAACAATAGGCCTTTCCCAAGATGTTGTTGAGTAAGTCCTGTACTTGCCAAATAGCCTCAATTTCATTACCTTAGCAGTTTTTTCGTGGTGGTGTTATGTAAATTATATATTGTTTAAATCAACAACTCTTCTTTGCTTTATTGTTTAATCATCACGAAGTCCATTGTATCAGATTAGTACATAGCTCATGTACAATGGTATGTACTGAAATTGAGGCTTTGGCAAGTACAGGACTCACTCAACCATATCTTGGGAAAGGCCTATAGCATTATAACAGCATCTAGAGGGGTGGGGTGGGGCTGAACCCACACAAACAGATAAGGGATTTATACTTCCCTAGGAGTTTGTAGACAAAAGCACCCACAAACAATTGTTTCAGAAATGCCCCACCCTTACCCAGAAAGTTCAAATAAGAAGCTTTACAGACTCACCTGGGACATCTCTAGGTACCTGCTACCCTCATTTCCTTGGTATTTCATGTGATTTTTAGGGGGGAAGGGAAGGAATCAATTTGTTGAAGTTGCACCTCCTCTAATGTTTTGGAAATTCCAATCCCCTCTCTGCAGAAGGTACTGCATTGATTTTTGGTCCAACATGTGCAGATGTAGGAAATATGCTCTCTATAGACAGCTTTTTCAGAAGCTTGTAACAACAACGACAACATGCTAATTGCAGTTTTTCCCTTCCCAGGACTGATGCAAAAAGACTTGTGCCAGTATACATACGATACTTCAGTGTCTGTCAACAGTGCATCACTCGGATGTATCATTCATAAGATTATTGGAACCCTGATGGTGTAAGACCTGCTATGACCATGTGACTAAATGAAGATATCATGAAATGGAAATGAAAAAATGAATTTCTATTCCTATGCTAGAGAATTCTGTGGTTCAAGATCTGGGTCATGTGACTGCATGGATTAAGCTTCAAAAATGGCACTTAGTCAAATTATTTAATTTTCAACCCATCCTTCCCCTGGGACTTTTCTTCAATTTTTTCCCAAGGGTAGGGAAGAAGAGATAAAAGGTTTAAAAGTAGGCAGTAAATATTATGAAGAAACTTTTAATTTAAATGAAATAAAAATGCAAAGAGAAAAAAATTCAAGAAAACGGGATGAATATTCAACAATTCGGTCCAGGCTACTCATTATAAATCCACAGGAAACCCATAAACTAGTTCAAAATGTGAAAATAAAAAATTAGACGACTTCTTAAAATATCGCCAAAAATTCAAAAGGGCTGGTTTTGTTACTTATTTTTTACAATCATTTGCAAATTCGTAACGTTTTCTTGAACGTATTCAGCAACGACTTGCCTGTTAAGGTTTGTTGATATATGGTCGTCAAGGTCCTCTTACGTACATTGATGCTGAACTGCGTAAATAACTATTGCAAAATCAACTCGGTGGAGAAAAGAAACCTCGTTTTTTTAGTTTTTAATCGTATATAACTACTGCGAAGAGACTTCAGTATTAACCTGCTGAGGCTAAACTACACGAATACCAAACATACTAAACTAAAGCTTTGAAGACGAAACGGCAGGATATCCTTGACATCTGCTCCTTTGAACCATTTGCTCTCATTGCTGCCGGTAATTACGAAGTTTTCTTTCGAATCGATCTGTATCTTTTTCTTAGACGTTGACTTGGACATGGGCTGTGGATCTTCTGCTCCTGATACAGTAAGTCATTCTATTTATCTTTTGATAAAGTAAGATTTTTAATTACAAAACAGCTGAGTCGGTTTTTTAACCCGGGTTGCAAATCAAGCGACCGAAATGTACGGAATGTATATTTTAGATCCTGGGTTTCGAAACTAATAATTTTTTTTTACCTGTTCTTTTACCGTGTCTTATTTTGTTTGGATTGATTTTCTCTTAAAAAAACCTTTGCCATTTTTTTTTGTGCTAAGCTTCCCCATGACATACAAAGGTGGAAAAGGTAGGTAGCCTTCACCCGGGAAGTTTAACATAATTGAATTACTAGTACATGTTATACCTTAGATCCTATTCTACCCCTTAAAAATCTCAATTCATCCCTGTAGATCAGAGAAGCTATGAATATAATTCTATCAATTGTTACAATATGTATGTCACGCAATCAGTCAATCAATCATGTACTAAATGTAGCCTTGTGAGTAAAAACATGAGTGAGAACTAGAAGGACGCCTGTATTGATTCTCTCTACTCTACATATCATACAATATTATAACATCAATGATATTTATTATTGTCAGGTCCATGTACAGCATGTACAACACCCTCAACAAGTGACAACACAGTATGCAGGAGCACCAGGTGAGGCCTGTTACTTGAACAATATTTAATATTTTGCTGGCCACATATAGGGACTGCCCCCCCTCCCCCTGATAAAAAATGAATGGTCCCTAACTCTATTGCTTGTTTGCAACCATTTCCCAAGGGGATCAAAAGACAAAGGCATGTCAGCCATGGTGGTGGTGTGGACCAAAGGACCTAATCCACCAACATGGCTGTGATGAGGTAACTTGCAAACAAGCAATCGAGTGACATCACTTACACTTGGCAACAATGCTAATCTTTACAAATGATTTTTAGTCTTCCATCTATATGATTGAAAATTTTTGTTGGATTTTTTCCATAATGCTTAAGTGTGGTTATAATTTTAATTTCTTAGTAGCGCAGTACCCTCAAGCACGTTACCCACCACCACGTGGTCCAGCCCCTGGGTATCGACAGCCCTACCCACAACAGACAGTGGGTTACGCACCAGCACCATATGTACAACAGCCTAATACTGTCGTTGTACAAGACAGGGGGAGTTCAGCAGGGGATTTCATGGTTGGAATGGCAGCTGGAGCGATGATGAGTAATGCTATGCATGGACCTCACTATGGTTATCACTATGGTTACCATGGTCATGGTTTCCATGACCACCATCATGTCACAGAGGTACATCACCATGATCATTATCATGAAGCACCTGAACACTATGATCATGGACAGCAAGAGTATGACTATGGGGTTGATCCAAATGGGGGTGCATATGATGGTGGTGGAGGATTTGATGGTGGGTTTGATGATGGCGGAGGGTTTGATGGTGGTGAATGAAAAGATTTTTAACTTCACAATATCATTGTCATTGAAAGAAACTGTTAATACTAGTAGTATCTAAGAGACCAGTCATTAATTAGAAGGGCGGTGTAAATAAGGTGGTCAGCATTTTTAGGCTTCACAAAAGAAGGGGCTAAGAGAGACAATGGGAGATTTAGGGGGAGGGGTCACCAAAATTTGCAAGTAACATTCAAAATGCACCAGTGCCCCCCCCCCGATTGATGACCAGTCGCTAAGTAGTGCATTGGAGCAATGTGGAGTTTTCAAAACATTTATGTCTGTATTATATTTTCCATTTATTTCATTTTTACCCCAATTGATTAATAACTATAAGCTATTATTATTATTTAATATTTATTGATGGCATTCATTAACTGGCCAAGATAATTGCCCAAGGACTAGCTATACTTTACTAATAAAAGGTTTTGACTATATTACAAGTGGGCAGTTATAAATGTAAATAAATTATCAATTTGGAAATAAACTTCATCAGTATATAGATGCATTTTCCTGGGGGAGGGGGTACTTCCAACCATTTTGTACAGGGATGCTCTGCCTGGATTCTGGACCCCTTACCCCTTTTATATACCAAATTACTGCAAAAAAGGTGCCTCTTTCACATACCTTGGCCTGAAAAGGTACCCCTTTTATATACATAAAAAGATTTTTTCCCTTTTCTTATACTAGCATGGTGAAACCTTACCCTTTCCCATAACAAAAATCAAAACTTCCCAATCCTTTTCATTCCAAAACTCACAAATCCCCAACCTTTGGCTATAAAGGCCTAAAAAGGTCTCCACTTCAGGCAGAGCATCCCCGTATAAGCCAATATAGGGAGTACCCCCAGGCACATTTCAATGCACATTCGTTTACAATCAATTTTTGGTCAGTGGAGGACTTTTAGGGCTGCATGTTAAGGGAACCATTAGGCTGCCTTGCAGCTTGTAATTTAATCAGTGGGTAATTAGTGTATAAGTGCATGATGCCTCCGATTGGAGAAGGCTGTTCTACCAGGAGACAATCCCCTACTGAATGTATGTCCTTTTACTCTGACAAACTATTTTTGTAATGTAGTGTAAATAAAACATAAAATGTTAAATAGGGTGCCACTTTTTGTGAGCCCTTTGCGTGTACGACTGCGGCCGCTTCCCCCGTCCACCCATGAAATACGACGCTTGGGGTACCTGTGGACTTCCAACCACGTGTTTCGGGAATATTCAAAATGGCTGATGGAGACGAAGAAGTGGAGTTGGGTTTTGTCGAAAAGACAGTAAATAACTTAAGATTATCAAGTCCTTTCTTCCCTAGCAAAGTCGGCGGAAAACCATCATGGCTTGATCTAGAAAACCTTCCATCTTCACAGCTCTTGGAATGCAAAATGTGTAGAAAACCAATGGTTTTTCTACTTCAAGTTTATGCCCCAGTGAACGAAGACCAGCACTGCTTCCATAGAACTGTCTTTGTATTTTGCTGTAAGGGTGTTAAATGCTACAAAAAAAACTCTAGTGAAGCCTTCCTTGCTCTAAGGAGCCAGCTTCCACGAAAAAATAAATTTTACAGCTCTGTCGCTCCCCCAGACCTTGAAGAGGAAGACAACAGCGTAACGCCAGAAACTCTCGATCCACAATTTAAGCCTCGAACGTTCGCTTGTCTTTGCAATACTTGTGGTTGTTTAGGGGATAAGAAGTGCTCTAAGTGCCATGCTGTTTCTTATTGTTGCCGGGATCATCAGGTTCTTGACTGGAAGGCTGGACATCGAAATGATTGCGAAAAACTTGCTGCGCAGTCTGCTTCTGGGAATGAAAAAGGTGACAAAAAAAACTTTGAAGTACCAACCCCACCCCCCTGCCCCCAAAAAGGTTCTTTTTAAACACTTGTATGTCCAATCCCCCCCCCCGCACATGAAGAAATAGCCATATTTTTCTGTGAAAATTATGGCACAGTTGTGTAGACTGTGAGCTGTCCCACTTTTCCCTTGTATTCTATATATTCAGGAGTTTATAGCTATGGATGCACAGTTAATTGTTTGATACAGGGACACCCTGGTATCAAACAAGACCCCATTCCCTGTGTATTCATATAGCTATAAACTCTTGAATATACAGAAAAAAGTGGACAGCTCACATCACTTAGGATTTACTAAGTTAGCCCCGCACTTTCAAGCCTGCAACCCTACTTTCAGAATTGCTTTGCTGTCCCTTTGTCTTATAATTTTTCATCTTTATATAAACCTACCGGTAGCTACCATACTCTATGAGAAGAAGTTTGATGTACTGTAATGTGATTTGCTCCTATCTTCCAAATTGTTCTCTAATTCCCTGCAGGCCAAACGAACTTTTCAGACAAAATTTTCACTCAAGCATAGGAACTTGTTACAATCTTTTTCTCACTTTTCAGTGGAATGGCATTCAAAGTCCACAAACAAACTCCTTTTTCCAGAATATGAGATAGTTACAGAACCAGAACCTCCAGAAGTCAAATCCAAAGAGCGCAGTGAAAAGGAACGAATGAAAGACTTTGAAAAAATGACAAGAAATCTTAATGACATCAATCTTGGTGGTCAAGATGATAAAGAACTTGAAAAACTGGCTATGGCCGGGAAAGAGGATATTTTAGCTGACAAACAGTTTAGAATTTTCAAGAAGAGAATAGCTAGGCAACCTGATCAGGTACTGTATACTGTAACCTGAGGCTCAATTATTTTATTATACAATAACAGGAAAATGCACCATCCTGGAGCTACCCATAATTCTTCTTGATTTAGCATGTGCAAGCAAAGTTGGGGTCTTGTTAGAGACAAAGTATATGGAGACTTTGGAAATTGGACAAAAACAAACAGTGCTTTGTCAAAGTGGATTAACATGTAAATGGTAGAACCAAATTTAAGATCTAAAAAATCTAATTTTTCTACTTGTTTAGACACAGTAAACATATTTCTCAAAAACTATGATCAGTTCAATGTTTTTTTGTCCCCTGAACTCTCTGGCATGTACAAATTAAGGAATTGTGGGAAACTCTAGGAAGGAGCATTCAGGATTTTGTTTTGGGTGGGGGAGGTACAAAGGAATCCCACTAAACAGCTAACTCTGCACAAAAATAACTATCGTTAAAACTAACACTTCATTAAATTTCATAAGATCTTGAGGTACCAGCGTGATGCAGAACCTCTTTGGGTTTCCAAGGAATACCAACCAAATAAAGAGGTGATTTCCAAGTGCTCATGTGGGGCAGAGCGACAATTTGAATTTCAGGTAAGCATTTTGGGAGTTATCAATGTTCATTATCTACTATTAAATTATTACTGGTAGGGAATTCCAATCCCACTATACATATGTATGTGGCCTTAGTTAACTTTAGTTTAACTTATTTTTCTTTTGATCAGATAATGCCGCAGCTTCTAAACCACCTTGATGTGGACAGTGTAGAGGAGAGTATTGACTGGGGTACCCTGGCCATATACACCTGTATGAAGAACTGTGACAGTGATACCATTGCTTATCATGAAGAGTTTGTTTGGAAGCAAGATTTTACAGATACTGGTATTCCTGGTAATACTTTCCTCACTTGAAAAAGAGTTGTTAGGTGACTTTAAAATTTTCATATTTGCTTATAAGTATACAAGTTGTCAATAGACCTTTCCTAAATGCACTTGGATGATCAAGAAACAATGGTTCCAAGTCGAGACTGAACTTGATTCTTTTATTTATCAAGGCCAACATCGACTTGAAACCATTGTTTCATGATCATCCAAGTGAATTCAGTAAAGGTCTATTTTTTCATAACATCTCTCAGTTGTGATGATGTCAACTGATTTGTAACTGCTGTCCTGCAATAAAAATAGCATTATTTATATTAGTTGCCATGGTAATTAATCGTTGAGGGAATGGCAGTTGCAACTATGCAATTGTATGTTGCACATGCAGTGTAGTATCTTGAGAACCAATCAGATAACAAATTTCATGATAGTAAATATTGCAGAACAAAAAGATTGTGTAATAGATTGCAACCTACGTGGTCTGAGTTGTATGACTCTATCAAAGTATTTTGTTGGTAGGAGACCATTCTCATCTCCTGGGCAGAGAATAACATTGTTGGCAGACCTGAAAAACTTGTACCCATCTGCAAGAAACATGAATTCCTGAGAGAGACATACCATATATCAGGAAAATAATCACAAAGTGTGTTTGATCAGAAATACTGAATGCTTTTGTTGTTCTTTCCATCTTTCTGATTGAAAGTCATAAAAAGCTGCAAGTTTCAAAAATGTTGCATTTTAAATTTGAATGGATATCTGGGTGCTCTGGACTTCTCCAAAATAGATTAGGGTACCGTGGTATATATAATTTCTGGAAATTCTTTTAGTATGGTACCTTGTATTGCTTTGTCTATATCAATAAAGACCAGTATTTGACAGCTAGATCTCATGCCGCTGATGACACCATTGTCACCAGGTTCCCCTGGAGCAAAGTGAATGTGATTGCGTTTCATTCTTGATAGTCCCTGCAAAAGAATTTCATTAAATAATGTAATAAAACATTTGAGAATTGTAATTGTGTCATCCCCCCCACAAAAAAAACATTCCTCTACCCATTAGGCTAGTTCTACTGCTCCATAGTTACTGTTGCTAAAAAGGCTTGCCCACTTCTTGTGGTTGAAAATTGAATTTTCTGTGGGTTAGAGAATATGGTTATGAATATTGATATTATTTATACCATTTTCTTAATAAACTGCCATGCTTCTAGGTATGTTCCATGTACTACTACAGGTGCCTCATGTGAACCTGTGATTGGTTGTAAGTCCAGACTATCAACCTGAAAAAAATGGGTAATTAAGATAGTGGATGGAAGAAAATAAATGAATGAGAATAGATGTGTATAAAAGAAAGAACCCAAGACTAAATTTCCAATTAAGGCACAATTTAAGTAATTTGATCTCAAAAAGTTTTGAGCATATTCTAATAAAACTTTTGTTTCACTTCAATCCCATTTTTTAATTCATTGTTTCATTTCCCATTTACCTCAAGAGTATGGCCTTGATTTGCTCTAATCATGAGTCTTCCAGTAGCTGCATCATTTTGAAGTGCAAACCTCTTTTTGTCATTGTTATCAACAACATATCGGACATCTTTCTCTGTGTACTTTGAATACTGTTTCAACTTCAGTATCTCATCCACAAACAAAAACCCACCTAAGAACAACAATTACATTATGTAAACAAACCCTAAATTTTTATTCTATGATTAGGGCTACTATTTTAGGGCTAGCCAGAGGGAAGAGACAAGTGCCTACCGGTACTTCTTTTAAGGTACAGTAGTACTTGCAACAAAGATATGCAATTTATCAATGCATTACTTTTGCCTAAGGCTGCATTTATAATGTATGAGGTAGGGAAGGGGCAGCCATACATAATGAATGCAGCCTAAGTTGCATGAAAGGAAATACAATATTTTCCAAATGAATTGTAGAGGCAGGTACATCAAGAGTTCCAATGCTTGACCTAGCAGTAGAGGATTTAGGGGAAGGGTATACACACCCCCACCCCCTAAGTACGAGAAAGTGCCTTTCCAAATTCTTATAGGATGTTTGCAGGATGGCATAATTTACTACCAAGACCAAAATGCTTTGAGAGGCTCCTGTTGTCAGGCAAATTTTATCAACTGTTTCTTTATTCCCAGGAGAGTAGAAAAATCTGACTAAGAAAGCATTTTGGCAAAGCATTCTGGTAGTGGTAGAAAAAGTATGCAATCATGCAAATATCTTATTATGTACAGTTTCACTCGCAAATACTACAAATGCTACAGGTGCAACCTCCCCTTTAGAAAAAACCGTGGATCTTCAACATGCTCTGGAAATGGAAAAAGTGAATGCAGAGCAGACCAGTAGAACTAGTAAAACATTTGATAGTTAATGCATTTACCAGGATGGAGTACAAGTCCTTCTTTGGATGCCCCGTGTCTGCAGAGATATGATAATGCTTTGGAGAGCTTCACCTCAGGGGAATCCTATCAATCAAGAAATGACATTCAATTTTATCCACTCAGTGCTAAAAAATTATACTCTCCCCTCCCCTCCCTCAAATCATTGACAACTTCCTATTCAGAGAGGGAAGCTTTAGGGCATTTTACTGATATTCTTTCCTGTAGAATTGGCATTAGAGAAGATTTCGTATGACTGTGCTCATGGGACAATGGTACCATAAGCATACCTTGCCGCCACCATAATGTACGTATTCTAGAATTTTGACGTGCCTTGCCGTTCCTTGACCGTGTCGGGACCGTGTTCGTGCCCCGAGCTTTTCGCAGTCGAAATCTGCTCTATTAATTACAACAGTATCGTCAGAAATTTAAAAATTGATCGAGCATAGCGCTCACAAGAGTACACCTTGGAGAAAACCCATGCAATAAATATGAAAACTAATTCTACGCATTATCTCAGTTTACTTTCTTGGCCTAGGCACCGACCATACCATCAGATTGCTTTATCATGTAAGCTTCAGAACGAACTGCAGATAATTTGTCAAATGTCAACAATTTCAAACATTTTAAACAATGGATTATTATGGCGAACGCTTACTTGTCTCCGGGGTCTTCTTCCTCCAGCATTTGAAGCCATTAAAGGTTAGTGTGGCTGTTATAGAATTTTCTTTACGTGCTACTGGACATATTGCAAGGATATCGCATGTTGGTGCAACAGGCATTATTGCATCATAAAGTCCAGGCGTTCCTCGTAGTGGCCGTTAAAGCCTGAAGCTTAGATTTTCTCGCTTATCAGCCGGAAGCTCGGGCCTCCTATCCTTACTTCTTTGTATTTCATTCGTAATCTCTATGGGCGGAGGATATTGTTGACTTCTGCGCCTTTCCTGTCGCTATTTGAGTGGGCTGGCTATTCATTAGTACAGATATAGACTCTGCAAATCACTAAACGAGAGCGGTACACACCTCCACTGCAATCACCACCCTCACTATCACCAATATCTCCACCACCACCATGACCACCACCACCACCATTACAACCATAACCTCCCATCACCACCATCACCATCACTAGCACCTTCACTATCACTACCACCACTAGTACCAAAAATCTTCACACTCGCTATCACCACCACGATCACCTAGTCAACATCACTACCATCGTAATCATCACCATCATTATCACACCATCAACATCAGCAGTAGCACCACCACGCGTGATCATTATCACCGTGATCATCACTACCAAAAACGAAGAAAAATTCAAAGGAACATGCAAAAATACTTTATTGAAATACATGTTAATTATCGTCACCTTAGTGATCCTTTATTGTGCACAACGACAGCCACTGAATCACTGAATCACGAACGTACTAGTTAGTATTAGGTAGCATATTCCCATCACCCTACTATAAATCTACTGCTAACGTTAACTTGACCGACTTGAAAGGACATATTCACATTTTATAGTCTGGGCGTTAAATATATTTGTACCATCTTAAGAGTTTTCATCAGTAGTATACGTTAGATCACTATATCCTCTTTTCCTGTTAGGTTTTACTGCATCATCTTCGTGAACTAGAATTAACCAGTAATAATTTACAAGGAAAACTTTACTAGGAAAACTTATTGAGTGGGTTCCACTTCTATCAGCAGGTCTCCTGCCTCAACACTTGAGTTCAGAGTTACAGCTATTTTCTTGACGAGACCATCACAAGGCGCGCTAACGTTTGTTTCCATTTTCATGGCGCTTAGTACAACCAGAGGTGCGCCCTTCTTGACGGCTTCGTTCTCCTTCACGCGTATCCCGACGACTTTCCCCGGCATTGGAGCACCGATGGATCCCTTGACAGATTTGTCAGCCTTTGGTCGTAGAGTTAAAGTCTGCATGGAAAAACAGAGGTGTCATTGAGCAGGGGCAAAGTTTGTCCCTTCCGTTCCTTGAGGCTAGAAACGCGGGTTAGGGCCAAGTCGGAGCGTTGTGAAGAGATGAAAGCTTCAGTGGTGAAAATATTTACCATACCTTGCACTGCAATTCCAAGACAGTTCATTTTGGAGCACAAAATAAAATGTTATTCTCCTGAGAACCGACGACGACTGAAAACATTCAATTGTTTTGTCTCCGAATTGAATTGCATTGGGAATTACTGCGAGAGGGCTGTTAAATTGTTTTTAATCCGTTAAATAATTTCATTAATCTTATCATCAGTCTTTAATCATAGTAGGCAAACAGTTTATCCGTCATGTTCATAAGTTTATTGTGTGGAAAACGTGCCACTTTCGGCTCGTATGATTTCAGAGGCCAGAAACAGTGAGTCAAGGTGGAGTCATTGCCTACCTTAGTTGCAGACTTGTCTTGGACCATAACAGATCTAAGCTGTCCGTTCATCTCACAGAAGACTTCTCTGGTCCCATTAGGATGAAGATCGCTGACAGCTAGAACTTTGATATTCAATATTTTCCCTTTCTGGAAAAAAAGACAAAGAAAAAATTTCACACAAATTTCGAACAGACATAGGAACTGGAAAAATTGCGCACTATGGTTTTCTAAAAATAGATGCATGAACGCGAGGCTCCATGCTAAACCACGCGTGCATGGTGGCGCGAAACGACTTTCTTTGACTTGTTCTGCTATCACTCTTATCTGTGACATGTTCGCGGTTTACTCGTAAAAATAAACAGAAAAAGTCAAATAAATTTCAAATAATTTAGCATGAACATGCGCTTAGCATTTTCTTATGTCGTCCCAATCTTGTCCCCAGAGCCTGCGTTTCTCCTCGTAAAAACCGACAAACGACATGGCAACAGGAAAAACTCAGAGTTTGTGTGTTGTCGTTGTTGCCTTACCTCAATTTCTACATGAAATTCCTCTCCAATCTCGGGTCCAGTGAAGAAAAGTCTTGTAGGAAGGCCCTCTACAGGTCCGTACTCGTTCTTGAATACCATGTAGTCGTTGAATACTTTAGGATACAAAGCAGCACTTAACACGTCTGTTTCTTGAATAGTTTCCCCATCTGGAAAAGAAGTAGTCATTCGTTAATAATCTTTAAAAGCCTTTCCATTGTCGAGGAAGACTATTTTATGTCGATTTTTCCTTAGTTGAATCTTTATTCATCGTCTATTTAAGCAATAGAAAACGTTTTCCGTGTTTGCATAACCTGATATAAACACGAGAGGGTTTGGGAGAATTCGAGATAGTTATGCAAACCCAAGACGAAGTCGAGGGTTTGCATAACTGTCGAAAATTCTCCCAGCCCTCGAGTGTTTATATCAGGCTATGCAAGCACAGGAAGAAGTTTTCTATTGCTTTTATAAAATAACTTAACAAACCGCGTTTACATACTGTGATGCAAAGACACCTCTTAGCCAATCAGAGCACGCGTAGAATCTAGTAAATTTTATAAAATCACTTAGTTTCCTTAGTTAAATATTTATTCGTCGTCTATAATCAAACGTTTTCTTCATCTATCGCTATGAAATATTTACTACACTCACCAAAATCCGCTTTAAGTTTCGCTTCTAGTTCATCAAAATCAAGAGGCGCGAGAGACTCTCCTGGTCGACCGTCTACCGTGGGTTTACCTTTGAGGATCTAAAAAGAGAATCAACAAATTTAGATAATGATCATGATGATTAACATTGTTGATGATGATGACAACGCTCTTGGATTTAAAAGTACACAGCAGAAGCAACAGGTTGAGATAAAGACCATGAGTAGGTTTCAGAAGAAAACTTTGTGTGTTTTTTGCTGCCTCCGAAGCGAATGATTCCATATTACTGAATGAAGCAATAATGTCGACAGGATGATGCTGTGATGATACCCGACATTGTAAATATTGTGTTGACGATGATTATAATAATGCCTTCAGTTGTGGTGGCTTTAGTGATAGTGCTGTTAATAGTGGTTGCAGTGTTTGTTGTTGTTGTTATTGTTTGACGTTGGTGTCAAAAGTAGTAATGATGGTGGTGATGGGCCTTTATCACGCAGCGGTCATTGACGAACCAACACGTTTCCCTCATGTGGCCTCGCTTCAGACCGGTCGACCTCTGGGACCCGGGCATGAACAAACGTTTTGAACAAGAATAAAAATGGCCGCTTGTGACAAAAGTCCTTAGCCATAAAGGCGATACCTACTTTACTTCTAAGAGGTTCGGGAAATCCTCCATGGGGTTGACCAAGATAACCCTGCATAAATTCAACAACGGACGATGGGAAGTCCAGCTCTTCTGCTTTACTAAGAACATCTCGTTCATCGAGTTTGTTTTGCACCATAAACTGGGCCAAGTCTCCCACGACCTTGGATGTAGGGGTGACCTGGAAACGAAAATAAAATATTTCGATAGCATGACTATGGTTACTATGGTTACATTCTGAAATTTTTTCCTTACGCTGGTGAGCCACCTTTCCCGAATCAAGCGGAAGACTGGGTTCTAAGCATCTATGGATTGTTTGGAGGGACAGGAATTACAAGGAATACAAGAAAAAATAAGGAATATAGACGAGTGTTGTTCGAATTGCTAAGTATAGATTCTTAGGATTAATAACAGCAGATTTATTCTTCTTAGGGTTTTTTCAGTTCCCCCCCACCCCACCCCCCGAAGAAATAAAGATAAATTCGAAGATAAAAAAGAAAATTTCTGAATTCACCAAGCAAGCAGCTATTAGTGGTCACCCATCCGAGTACTAACCCAGCCCAGGCTTGACTAACTGTCTTGAAAGCACAGTCCATTAGACAACTGGTCTATCGCTGTCAAAGTATTACCATAACAATGCATGCCAAAACAATGCACCACAAAGACTAGGTTATTTTTCTCTTTCAAATCGACGTGAACCGTGGTTAGAGCAAGGGGTTGGT
>WUAP02114108.1:0-12738 GCA_015163945.2 Stichodactyla helianthus | reverse complement strand
GGATAAAAGATTTCCTAAATTTTTTGTGGGATAAGGGGGGCGGGTTTTTTTTTTTTTTTTTTTTTTTTTTTCCCCCTGGGGGGGGGGGGGGGGGGGGAAGGAGGATGTAAGGAGAGCACAAGGTTTTGCAAAGAACGTGAGGCGGGAACAGCAAAACAAACATACATTTGTCAGAAAATTACTTCGAAAATGAGGGGGTATCACTTAAGTCCCATAGTGACTTAGGGGGGAGCAGATAGTTTTTGTGGTGTTAAAAAGTAACTTCTCCGCCCCCCCCCCCCCCCCCCTCCCCGGCGATAAATAATGAGCGGTTCCCAAGGCCCCTCCCCCCCCAAGAAAAATGGTTTGATAATATACCTATTCCCAATTTTTTCCTCCCCATGCACAGGAAAATGTTCCCAAATTGGAAATAGATCTTACGAACAAATTGGGAAAATGCTACAAAATCCAGTATTAGGTCATAATTATCCCTGAAAAATGGAATAAATGCATGTTCAAGGAATATTGGAATATTCATGTCCCATTGCTGGGTTTGGTACATTTTCCAAATGTTTTTCAATATGGGAATAGATCTCTTTACCTTCGTTGTTTGTTTACTCATTTCAGACTACGTGATGTCACTCTTGGGAATTCATTCTTTCTTATGTTAATAGGTTAACATTTTAATAATAAAAGAATAATTCCCAAGAGAATGCCACGTCTGAAATGGGCAATTTGCATACGAAGGTAAAAAGGTCTATTGGAAAACATTTCCTGTGATGAGAGGTTACAATAATGCTTTAGCTGAATAACCCGAATTCTTGCTTTTACAAAATGTCTTTTCCCTATGCTTTCTGCTGCTTAGATTACGAAGAAGTCGAACAAGTTGAATTAAGAATCATGGACGTGGATCATTTCATCTCGGAAGAAGAGCTTGCTTCAGCACTGGCGTCCAGTTCTCTCAAAGGCTTCAACATCCTCAAACACGAGAACCACAGCAAGCCCAATCAACCGTGCTTTATTCTGGAAAAGAACGTTACATTTGGCAGAGTCCACGACGAGGAATCTTGTCTCTCGGAAATATTTCCAGGCGCGTGTACTAGACAGATGTTTCAGCAACTCACAAGAGATTTTAAAGGAAAACTTTCAGATGAGCAAAGCTGCGTGTTTGGAGTTGAAGTGTATGCTCTTGGAAATCAAAGAACCTACAAAGTTTGTCCCATTTTGAGGATGGACATTGAAGGTTATTAGGGACGATTAGATATACCGATTGATGATCATAAGTAAAAAGTTTAAATTGCCAACCAAAAATCTATTGGATCATCCAACAAAGAAATGTGGCAAAACCTATTCTTAAATTACTATGGTAATGTTTATAAACATTATAATACGTCCACCTATATAGCCTCGATGTGTGGTACGTTACAGCCCACAAATTCTAAAACGATCTGCGGGAAAATATTGAGGAAAAAATGGGAAAAGCAAGTAGATAAACAAATATATTGCCCTGAATTTATCCTTAAACTTTAACTTAGTAACTTGAATTCATTCGTTTAGAATATTCTTTGTTTAACAATTTTTTCAAAACTAATGTTTTTTTTAAAGCACCATCTCTATTATTATTGCGCTGACGAACAAGTGGCTCGTCAAGCTTCCACATCACCATGGCAACGCAAGCTCTACTTTATTCTCATTGTACTCTTTTTGATCCGTCAATCATCTTTGGAGCAGGAAGTATGCGAATCCGTAAAACTCATTGGTCGATTTGAATAACCTCCGCCCAAAATGATGATTGACGGCCCAGAAAAGCAAAAAATATCCAACCGAAGTTTTGATAATACGGGTCGCGATGCAACGATTTTCGCTGTAATGACTTTTGTCACGCATATCTCGAGAGCTCGTGGACAATTGGCCGGCTTGATTTTCTTTGTCTTTTATATAGTGTTTTTTGTTTGTCTTCTTCTTTGGGGGCGATGAAGTAACATGACTCTTTTTGGTAACGGAAGAGAATTCGACGAGACTTTATTAAAGACATTTCTTGGACAGTAGATAGCATGACATTAATCAACTTTCCGAAGATGTTACCAAGGAAAAGCTAGAGACACCTAAAAATAGGAGACAAAGCAAACAACAAGTTAACAAAAATATTGGCTTTACTATAAACAATACGCCGGACTGCTCTTTTTGAATAACAAAGTAACACAGGTAAACTGTACTGCTTGAATCCTCAATCTTATCCCAACTAGCTTTCAACTGAGAGCTATTCATACATGATAGATTAACATATCATTTGTCACTTGAAAATTCTATTGACCTCCCTTCAGCTGTTTTTTCACGCTTTTCAGAAAACATGGAGTGAGACTTCTTTGTACGTCGTTGTCACAACGCGTGTAGTCGAAACTCGTTTTGGTAGGAAAAAATTCCACTCAAAAGAAATGCCTTTCGGCGATTGTTGGCCATGTCTGTAAGTAAAACAAGAGCTTTTTGCCTTGATATTTTCTATCTTTTCTTAGACAAAGTATAGCTTTGTATGACAAATCATCTTGCGATAATTCTTGACAATTTTGTCCCTTTATCGCTGTTCAATTTAATAAGAAAGCAACCGCAAAATACAGTAGTCGTTATGTCTAAATATTATAATCTTTTTTTCTTTTTATTAATTCGTAAACTACAACCAATTGTTCTACTAAAGCAGTTATTTTCTTTTTTTAATTGTTGACGTGGATAGCGGTGGGAAACCTTTGTCTGTTCCATCTGATATTGATTTAAGACCCAAAATGTTATTCATAACGCGCGCGAAAAGGAGGAATTGCCTTAGAATAAGAACATTATAGGCGCTTTGGTCACCGCTGTTGTTAGATTTTTAGACCATTAAAAATATTTAACAAATATTCAGATAGCACAGTAACTTATCTCAAAAAAGAACTACAGCAGAAATCAAGGAAACTGTGGTGGTTTTCCCGGAGTACATCGTATACGCCTTCTCAAATTACATTCACCTCTTGGCAAAAATAATCAGTCGAATAAAAGAAAACAGGCTTTACCTCATACGGAGATATATTAAATAAACGAGATTTCTGTCAAACTGATCTTATCAATGGAAGATGATGGGGAAAATAAGTTTTTATTTTTGAACGTAAGAGAAAAAGGCGAGTTTCCAAGTAATCCGCGTACACCGCTGAGGAATCCCATTTGATTTTCATTTCAACTGCGAATATTCTCCTCCCATGGTTAACCAATCCTGTTTCTTTCAATTATGTTTTCCCCTACTTTATTAGTTTTTAATATCTGTGGTTGTTATGTACACATCAAGTCTTTTAGCCAGCATTCGATACTATCAAAAACATCTGACTGGATGACAGGTATAAAAAATCGGAAATTCTTCTCTGAAAGTGGCAATAAATCCTTGGATAATTTTTCTTTTTTGTTTTTGTTTTTCTTTTTGTTAATGGTTGTCTTTTTCACATCGGATATATGGATTAATTATCAGAAACAAATACTTGTTTTTCTTAAAGATTTATTGTCAGAAATTATTTTCTACTGATTTAATTTGTTCCAATTCTCAGTTCATTATTCTATTTTGGAATTTCTCCAGCAGTCAAAAATAAGGCTAATATAGGGGCTTACAGAGCGCTTTATACTGGCGTTTAACTGTGTAAGTAAACATTTCAGGTTTCAGAACCGAAAACTTGACAGACATCAGTGATCTGTAACACTGCAGCGCTAAGTGTCAATCTCTTTCATATATTTATTGCAAACTAAGCGTTAATAGTACTCATACTTGAAACATATCGTCTAAAGATTGTTTTTCGTCTTCATTCGGGATTTCTCTGCGCTTGTTTGTTGTTGTGATATTATCTTTAAATATAATGTAGCGCTAGTGCTGACCAAATTAACGTCCTTATTCCAAACAAAACTGTTTTGGCACTAAGATGATGATGGCACGATACCAAGTCTAAGAGAACTAGAGTATCGACAAGAGATTTAAGAGCAATAACAAACTGTTGCCAATTTATTATCATTATGGAATTCATCCATTTGGCTGATAATTTTTTTCCCCCAGACAGCGTCTGACCAACTTTTATATTGATTCCTAACCCAGCTTCTTCCAGTCCATTTCTAGTTTAGCCTTTCTTCTATATTCGGAGTAAGAGACAAATTTCAATTGCTAGGTTACTCGCTCGACAAGGAAGCCGTAAAATTATAGTAATTATTTAACGCGCAATCCAATGATTACTATAGCTATTAAGAAAGGCCTGCATTTCAGTTAAAAAATCTCATCGGACGCGCAGATTAGACTGACTTAGATCTTTAGACGACCGCACCTGCTTTATGGCGCCATAGCAATAATGGCCTCAATTACTGGATTTGGACGTTTCATATGTAGAGAATGGAAAAGCCAGTGAGTTTCAAGATCAACATTAAGAATAAAACCTGATATGTTATTAATTCATTAGAGTTAAGTTTTTGCATTTGCGCAAACGATTGCACCCCTCGGTAGACTAAGTATTGGCAAAGTATGCAGTCGTTTTGTATAATGAGGTCTTATATATATTCGGCAAATGATCTGCAACATTCAGACTGGGCCAGGATGTTGGTATCCTGATCAGGTCTGCAGTTGGCGATTTAGCGATGCTTAATTGAATGTTAATATGTCAAGCAAGCTCTTCACAAGTTACTTTGTTCCACTAGCCAATCGATATCTCTGGTTGGTGCACGACGTCATAGCGTCATATGATAGTGGAGTAGTTTTCTAGTCTAGGAGTAGTTTTCGTATGACTGTGAAACATCACGGGCGGCACAAGCACCGTTACAGTTAAGGACTGATGGCATCTTGAACCAATTGCAGCACGCGAGCTAGATCAGTTTTCATCCAATGAAAGTGCTTTGACACGACACCAGTCACGGTCACAACACGGCACGTCCATACCTTTATTTGTCACAGTCATACGAAAACTGCTCTAGTAAACCAACAAGGCATGAGCAAACCAACCAGGTGATGATAGCTAGTGACATCGCAAACTTATATGGAGGTGGTGACATCATAAATCATAATGACGGAGTAGTGACGTCATAAATCAAAATGGGGTTAATGATGTCATAAACCAATAAACAGCAGTCGGTAAGGTTTTGGTGCAAACCAATTTAGAATGCATTAGTTTACAACCTGTTCAAATAATCTTAGAAGAAGAAACAAAGATAGCAGTGACGTTGGTGTCTAGCTTTATTTGGTTAGGATGACTCTTATCGTACTTTGCAAATGCATTGTCTATCGACACGCTATATTCAACTTTTTCTTTGAAAACTCGTTAACCACCAGAAAAAGCTTTTTAAAATGTTTACTTATCATGATGGGATGAAGACATTTGCGTATATGTTCTAGCAGTTACGCGCGGTCAGCGCACCACAAGAGCTGGATAAATAACGAACACATCCGCATTCGTATGTACAAAGTCGCCCAGGACTTTATACTAATGTAGGCTACCGCGCGCCCCCAGCATTCCAGAAAAGTTCCTATTCGATTGTGGAATTAGGACCAAGGATTTTTTTCTTCCATAAGGGGCTTAATTCATTGATGTTATCTTTGGGTTGGACGATATAGTTGACATCTTTCAGTGACAATCCACATTCCATTTTATTTCATTAAAAACGTAACTGAGATTTGTTCTCATTCACGAATTTAACAAGGAAATGGTGGTAGTTTGGAGGTGGCATGGAATAGGTACATACTCATACTTTGCTTTCTAGTTTCAGTGAATTTGTGAAAAGCTATCAAACCTGATATCTGCAGAATTACAAAATACTTAAATGACAGATGTAAAACTGGGAGATCAGCCGTAAATTGCCGTCATTTTCAATTCATGTTTTGACGCATCAGGCATTATTTTATCAAAGAATCTCTCATCCAATCTCATTTCTTTTGATATTCCATATGAAATTGTCATTTTAGTGTTCGTCAAGACGATGATTTATAAGCATCGTCACGATGGCCTCAAGTCTTGTGGTCTAACCAAAACTTAGTGATACCAATAATATGATTTTGCTAATCGCTTTGTTAGAGAATACAAATGATTTGTTGCGTACAGATCTCCAATGTCAAGATTACTTTGAATAACACATCATAATTTATTCATTATATTTGGAACAACTCTGTATGCGCTTACTCAATTCATAGCTCAAGGGATGGAAAAATGATGATTTCTCGTCGAGTCTCTTTTTTCCTTTTTTCTTTTTTCCCCCTTTTTCCCCCTTTTTCCCCCTTTCCCCTCCCTTTCCCCCCTTTTTTTTTGCGGGGGATAAGGAATGTATTGTTTATTTTTGCGAACGTCAGGAGTTTAAACTGGCTTAGGTGAGTAGGGTAAGACAGATTCTCTGCTCGAGTACAAGTTATTCACGTTAAAGTACTTCGAGAGTAATTTTTCAATTTATTCATGAAAATGAAAGTATCTGTTTTGAAGGTCTCTCGCGTTTCTCTTTCATCTTAAACTCAATTTCAGCCAATAAGAATCAAGCTGTTATCGGATAAAGCACTTACATCGATCACTCTGCACCTGTCACGGATTTCGTTGCCAAGGAAACTAAGGCGTCACGTGTTTTGTTCTCCTGTGTGCTAATATGCTTGATTTTGTATTTTATCATTTTATCCTTGTCTTACGATAATATCATGAGCTAATCCGGGGATTCGTCTTTGACTTTGTAAACATACCCTTGAGCTTCTTTTTGCAATGCCGTTACGTATAAAAAATGTAGCTTCGACCTTAGTCACGGTATGGGGTTTTCTTGCGCAGACGTTGTTGGACTAATTAGAAATATTTCTCTCAGTGGCTTTTGTTATCATGAGTTTTGACCGCAATTCTCTTTCTGCGAATCCCAACCGCTTTCATGCGTTATTAATGTGAGAGCATAATAAGATTGTGCTATTCCCTCTGACCAGAGTTGTGGAACTTATTAATAATAACTGGAGATCACCCCGAGTCGTCAAACACAATGAAGAAAACTATGTGCAGACAGGAACGCAGAAAATTTTCGGGTTTATAACAAGACTGTTAGATTATTAGACTGTAGATATGAGAATTATTTTCCCGGACTTAGAAATATGGCTGTTTCATTTTCAAAAAGCATGAGGATTTGCGTCTCGGTGAAAATCTTATTGAACGAGAGAAACGTCATCGAGAGAAATTCATGAAGATTTCGCCGTCGAAGTTACCGTCAAATTCTACTCCTTCTTATTTCACCGTAGGGCTTTTTTAAATATTGGAAAAAATGCGCAGACAAAGGGAACATCACTGGTAGAAATCTCCATGAGTGTTTGGGATAAAGTTAAGAGGAGGCTTGGTACAGTCAATGGTCAGGGATCCGGCCTCCCACTAAACCCCGAAGCTGCTTTTGCTGAGGATCATTACACGAGGTAAGTGCATTAACCACCACTTGTTTCTACGGGTACTTCAAAACGCACAAGGTTCTAGCATATTTTACCTCGAGGACATCTTACCATCGTCAAAGAAAGGAAGCTCTTTAAACTGTTCACCTTAGCTAAGTATCAAAATCACCCAACCATTTCACAGCTAGTCTTGCCATCCCAAAATATTTTATTTTGTAGATTTAAAAAGACCTTGTGCCTTTTAGTAGTAAAATTCTGGTTCCGATGGTTATTACCATTTAATTAGTCTTGCCGCTTTTCACATTTATTTCCTTTAAACTGGAAATGTAGAAATTACACTTAACCATTGGCCAAGGAGATTTAAATTGACGTAAACAAGGGGCGGTGGACAAAAGAAATCAGGAAAAATATAAATATAAAGAAGATTCATGTAATGATTTTAGTAACTACTGTCTTTTGAGTCAAATTTAAATAAAAATTACTATTGATTCCAGAAATATGCCGGACGTACAGCGAGTGTTTGAATAACTCATATTTGCGCGTCCAGCTGTCACTGTGCGCGGCCGAGCTGTTTGTTTCTGTAATCAGGGGCATGGGAACTAGTCTTTTGTTTTCAAAATGGCGGAGCGTCTCACTTTTTCAAGTCCTTCTGGTTTAGAGCCGCATAAAACCATCGAAAGAAAAGAAAGGTAATACTTCTTTATCGATATGAGATGATAAGAATGCCCCTTTGCAAAAATTCATTGACAATTCTTCATGAATTGGATATTTTTGAGCCAATGTTTGAGGTTTTCCGTGAGTCACCTGACTTGTTTTCGTCGCTCCTCAAATGCATTATTGTCGGTGTTTTTAATTTACTCTGAATTTTAAAAACCATATGGCGTTTTAGTTCTTTAATTCCATTAAGAAACTAGCCTTATGCGCTTTTAACAGCTTTAGCATCAGGCAAATTGGCTTACTAAACGTTTTTTTCTTCAATATTTTAGAATTTAATGAATACGACTTTGTGTCACGTTCGTGTTGTTGAAACGATTTAGATTATTTCATCACTTATTCACAGACGTTTTGCATTTTTTACTTCATTTACGTTTTATTGAAGTCGAAAATTAGATAACAAGTAGCTAATTCGAGAATTTTCATGTTTTTTAGATTTATATCTGAGAGCACATATTCATTTTATTTCTGAGATGTTCGTATCAGATCAACTTTAGTGAGACATTCATTTCAATGACAATTTGATTCGTTGATCTTTAGCCAAGCGTCTGTTGTTCGTTTATATTGGTTTCAGAGTCTCTTACAAGGTTATATGTAGCCCAAAGGCAAAAATAATCTTATCTGAGGCCATTATTTAGTTAGGAAATAAAACTTTTCCTTTCATTCGCTTCATTGACCACGAAACAATAGTTTTAATTCTGACTGGACTTGAAGTTTCATATTTTTATAGCAAGGTATCAAGCCCGCCCTTGATTTGGAACTATTGTTTTGTGGTTACTGAAGTAAATTTGGGAAAGGTCTGTTTTAATTCACATAAGCTTACTGTTATTTTATATTTATTTGGTCTTTCAATACAACTATTTTAGGGGTTTATCCAGGAGGGGTCACTGGGTGTCACGATCCCCCTTCCCTTTTGGCATTGTTTTTGTGGAAGTGGGGGTGGGGGGGGGTGGGGGGGGTAAGAAGGAGTGCACAAAGGATGATTTGGTGTGGTGAGTGAGGACTCCCCCACCCCCCTGTAATTTCTACCGGGAAATCCCTACTGTGCAGCCTTCTAAAAAGTGCTATTCTACTAGTCTGTGGGTAATATTCAAGAGTAACCTATAGCATTAGGTGGGACTATTGGCTGGGTACTTTCTGCTAAGATTTCTTGCTTCCATGAAATTTATGTTATGGTCTTGCAGTACGTTGTGTTCATTTATATAGGTTTTCCCTATTGCTACTGGAACCTGGAGAGATATATTTTGAAGATTTTAGTGTATTTTATTATCCTTACAATGTGCCAGAAGAAGAAGCTATTAAAAGGTGAGCTGCTTTGATCTAATCAAGACTGTAATTATGACAGGCAAGAAGTCAAATAAATAGAGGATATTACATGGGTGCGTAGAGGTCTAATTTGATCTCTTCATGAGTGTTGGTGATTTCTCTCATGAGCAAGCACAGTGAACAAGTGAGAGATATTCAACACAAGAAGATAAAATTCATATCTCCAAGTGCCTGTGTAATATTCTGTTTACTATATAATTATAATGAAAGATGTTACCATGGTGATGGTATTTTCACATGTGAAATAACATGTTATTTTCATTTTTCACAATGAAGAAAAATAGCTATTTCATTGATAATTTATAAATAAATCAAGATATTTCATCAATATCTATATATAATAATTATAGCTATAACTGGTGCTGTGTTAATCTGTTGATGTGTTACTCCTTTCTAGAAAACAGAGGGGAAGGCTCAAGATGTGTTCAAAATCTATCCTTTTTGATCCTATAGATACAGCTTTTCCAATTCTAAAGGTTAGTGAGTTTGCTGACTCTGCAGTTATGTCCATCTATTACATATACATATAATTGATTCACTGTTAGTGTAAAACAAATTGCATCCATCTCCCTTCTTAGTCATTGGCTATGAATTTTAAATTCCCTTGAATGTTAATATTTTATGTACTGTTTAATAAACAAACAGGAGTGTTTTATCAGGTTTAAAACACGAGGTGAAGCCAAGTTGTTTTAGATCTGATAAAACACAGTCTGCAAGTTTATTGAACAGCTTAAAAAATGTCTAGCAGTATGTCCTCAGGTTCTTTTGAAATTTTTTACAAATGAACCAAGTTTGGCACAAGAGAAAATCCAAGTTAAAGTTTATACAAATAAAGATGATTTTTTATCAGATTTAAAACCTTGTCTATGTGTTCCCCTCATTAATTATTCATGAATTGGCTGAAAAACAAATTGCAAATTATAATTTTCTTTGATCTGCAGTTTCCTTTGAGGGAATGTCTGAGAATAGCTCACTGGACTGGACCTTTGTTGTCCAAGTAAGTATTCATTTTTTTACTTTGGGACTGTACATTTTTTATCAGGAAGGGCAGCTGGTTGGCACCTGAAATCAGCTGTTTATGAACATTACATGACTCCATCCCTGTTTGCATATTTTTTACCTGATGAGCCCCAAAAAATTTTCAGCTGATCCCCTCTTTAGATGCACTTTTTTGGGGTGCCTACAATGTTCCAATAAAGAACCACCAGCAACTTTAGCCTATTAAAAAGAGAAAAATAGGACTGGCAATATTGACAGCCATTATTGAACCATGTCCTCTCTTGCTACATACATAGGTGTTGGACAATAGCTGAAAAAACCATTTTCAAAATGTTTAATCCTCATCGTTTTTTTATTATTAAATTATACGCCCAAATAAAACACAATCATTCAGATATTTGATATTAGTGTGATGCATAGGGTGTTTTTTTTACTGAATAACACATTCAAGGCATGGGGTGCTTTAAAAATATTGAAATCAGGCTTAATCCCAGTGCATGATTATTGTACATGTAGTAGACATTTGTATATATTCTGGGTGCAATGCTTTCCTATTTCATACCACATGATGTTCTTTAATGTAAATAAGTCTTGTTCTCTTGTTCTTTATTATTGTATGCATAGAGCTCTATCCATCAATAGAGTACTCATTAAGTGATGATATCATAAAAATTTTTTTTTCACTGTATCATATTTTGGATCCCAATTTCAATAGACAATCACAAAGCATGTAAAAACATGCCAAATTTGATGAGAATTGGTAAAATAGCAGCTGAGATATGTCCATTTGAATATATAATTTCCCCATGCAACCATGATGTTTTCTAGAGTTTTGACTTGCCTTGCCATGCCTTGAACGTGTTGTACTGTCTTCATGCTGTGAGCTTTTCATATACCGTAGTAAATTATATGAAATCTGCTCCACTAGTTGTCAAGACCTGTTGCCTAGTAACCAATGATAATAGTTTTAACCATTAAAAATCAATCAAATGGTGGAGACGTTTTTTTTGAACATCTTTGGTGATGTTATGCAATGTACCATCTAATATTCAAAAAATACAATGTTGTTTGCTCAAGCGCTGCACCAGTCAACCATTGATTGAAATTTCTTTTCAAATCTTTATTTAACTGTATTACCACCATGAAGTAATTAAAATGTAAATTAGTCTAGTCAGACAGAAAAAACACTACTGGGGTGAAGATCACAGCAGTTCCACTGAGACATCAGCAAAATCTCCAGGGTATAGCCATTTTTTTGTATTTTAAAAAAAGGTGTGACTTCTAAATTAAAAACTTGGTTTGAGCTCTCCATTTTTGATTGGCTGAACAGAGTAGATGTCATTCAAGGACAGTATAGGACCATTATTTATGCCAGGTAGGGGGGGGGGGGGTTGGCAAGAAAGGGGGACCAAAACTTCATGACAGGATGTATAGAAAGAGAGAAAAATTGTCTTTAGTGTGGTTGGGGTTATGATGTTTAGGGTTTAGGTTGGATGAATCTTGTCAGCCCCCCTGGTATAAATAGTGATCCCTAAAGTGTACTGCAAGTTATCTTTATTTAAACCTATTTCAAAAAACATTATTGCAGCCAAAAGCCAAAAGCAACCAAGAACACAAGGACTTTTGGGGATTTGTCCAACAGTTCATCCATTGATACAAATGTACATGGTCATTTTAGTCTTTTTACAATGGCAGGCTGCTATGCTTCCCAAGTTTGAATGTTTGCCCAAAAACTCAGCTAATACTAGCCGCATTTGCCTTCAGTCCTGTCTTGTCACTTATTGCTTTTGGCTATGACAATGTTATTTTGAATAATTGTATATTTAATCTTGTGTTACAATGTAATTCTTGTACATACAGGATAGATACAAAAGGAGATGTGCTGGTTATTGAGTCCAAGCAGGTGATAGAAATGAAAGAAGGCAACATGGTTGCACCATATAAATTTATTAGAGTAAGTATACTGAAAAATAAATATGGTAGAGTATGTGCAGGCCTTCCTGTGATGATTAAACATTACTGCATGGAATTGATAACAGCTGTTGAGCCAATTGCAGTGTGCCAGATCACTGCTGATGAGCTAGTTGCAGTGTGCCAGATCAGTGATCTTCCGTGAAAATGCTTTGACAAGGCACCATCATGGGCATAGCATCACTATAGCATCACATGTTCTCACAGCAAGTTTTGTTTCAAAAACCATGCTTTAATTAATTAATATTAATAGAGCTGGGTTTGTCGTATGTATTCCACATATAGTCAAGTGACTAGCGGTCCCTAAGAAGCGATATGAAGCACCTAACAAGCTAATAGCGGACCGGAAATGAAGTTTGACTTAGAAA